>JBBMOL010003673.1:0-14604 GCA_037954665.1 Laguncularia racemosa | reverse complement strand
GGGAAGTGCTTCAAAAAAAGGAAAAAGTTAATTTGAAATTTTTTAAAGACTTCAAAAAATTTTTAGCAAATTGTGAACCCAAATTTTTTTGTTGTTTCAACCTTCCGGTTTAAAGGAATGGAGGAAACATATGTTTTTCCCCTTTTTGGGTTTTAAATTTTTGGGCTTTGGTTCCTCTTTCCTTTTGTTTCCCTTTTTTTTTTCTCAAAATTTAAACCTCCTCTTTCTCAAATTTCTTATAAAACTAATTTTTTAAACCACTTCTTGGGCATAATAGCATTTTACACCCATAGGATTCTGCTAAAGTAATGGGGGGTTTTAAAAGACCCAGTGGTCTTTACTCAACTGTTGAGACATTTAACTCAGTTTGATTTTCAAAAATTCCAAATTGGTGGCTTGTTGATTTTCCCAACATTGTGTCAGTCTTTTGCATAAACTTAATGAGTTCTTCCATTTTAGACTGACCTTGCTGAAAAAGAGGTATTATGATTAGGATTTTGTTGAGGGGGGAGTATTATGATTAGGACCTTGCTTTTTTTGAATCCAGGGGGTTTAAGTGCATTGTTATCATTTCCCATGAGAAATTTGGATGATTACGCCCCCTTGGATTGTAGGTGTTTGAATAAGGTCCTTGATTTCCTTTTTGGGAAAATTTGTTGACAAAATTTACTTGCTCTCATGGGATGGGACCCAAAAGTTTCCATATGGGCACTAAGATTTGAGTGTGGTCCTGAGCATAACTTACAACAAGAAATTTGATTAACTTTGGGAAAAAAGGGGTTGTAGGGGAAAAATTTATTTAAACCTGGGTGGTAAAAGCAAATTGAGCTGTTAAGGTGCCCAAATGTCATTGACAGATCCCATCTAGACTTACCTTTTTTATGTTGCCAATTATGTGCACTAGGGGCCCATTTCATTTTATCAAAGCACTAGCCTCTTTCAAAAATTTTCTTACTCATTAGTACACCACCAGAAGCAGCATCTACCAGAGATTCAATGGGGGCATCAAAACTGAGATAGAATATCTAAATTTTAAAAAGGGGAAAAAACTGGTAATAAAGATGGGGTCATTTTCTAATTGCCCCCTTGAATTTTTCCCAAATGCTTCATAAAGTGATTCCCCAACTAAATTTAAAATAAATTTGTGATGTCATTTTTTTAAATTTGGGATTTTTTTAGCTGGTTTTGGAAAAAATCCCCCCTTAAAAAATTTAAAATGAGAGATCTCCCCAAGGTTACAGAGTCTTGTGGAAATGAATTGCAGAGTCTTGTGGCAAAATTTGTACCAAGCCCTAGCTTTTTCCTAAGTGAAAATGGAAAAAGTTGTAGCCTAATTATCATCAGAAAAATTTTATTCATTTTCACTTTTTAAACAATATTGAAGAAATACTGCAATATGCTCATCAGGTGTCTCATTTGGATATCTCCAAAATTGATTTGATTGTAAACAATTTGAAACGGAGTGATGTTTTTAACTCGAAATTTATTAGCCTAAATTGTTGGTCTTCTTATTCGCAGACCTGAAACAAACAGGTATCGTATATTATCGAAGTGGCTCATCACAACACCCTGACAGACAATTGTTGTTCTTCTTCTCCTTGGTTTTTTTCTTCCTTTTTCTCTTACTTCTCTTCTAAGTTGTCGCAAGGTGCGTTCTATCTCAGATTAATTGGTAGAAGTCAACATTCTATCTTGCGACATAAAAAAAAGTATTCAAAGGTAGATCATGAAACGATCAAACAATGTATAAATATTATATTATTAACCTATATTTGCACCAAAAACATTTACAACAGAATATACATAATCTAATATCTATAGTTACCCTAGGGACAAACGGCACCACACTATCACTCAAAAACCTTAATACGCTAGAACGTATATATAATATGGTGGAGCGGTAAATTGCAGCACAGTGCATGGTCGTATCAGAGTTATAGAGAGCGTTGAAAAGTAAGGTTGTCGACTCCCTTCGAGGAACCAATAGAGTAGTAGATCTAAGGCATTCTTATAATATCTGGTGATTAAAAAGGGTTTTTTTTTTGAAATGTCTAATCTAAAAATTTAACTTTAAGCAACAAGGAGAATTTGATGAAGAATCTATCAATTATGAACAAGGGAATTAGAATTCACCCTAGATTCGTTAATCAAACTGTACCATGTTATATCGCCTATTGGTTATAAGGTTATTTAATCCGCTTATAACGCTTATATATAAAATGGGGAGCGTAAATTGCAGCAAGTGCACTAGTCGTTAACAAGTTATAGAGTGTGAAAAGTAGGTTGCGATCTCCTCGAGGGGAAACCATAGAGTACTAGATTTATGGAAATTCTTTTCAACATCTTGGTGATTAAAAAGGGGTTTTGAAATGTCATCTAAAACTTTATATTGAAAGCAACAGGAGAATTTTATGAAGAATCTATCAATATGAACAAGGGAAATTATAATTCACCCTTCGAATCGTTAATCAAATGGCTACCATGTTATATCATCTAGTGGTTTATAAGGTTATGCAAGTGAGGTTAGAAAATCCGTTTTTATTTTTTTTAGGGATGTTAACTTAAATCAAATTAGTCGGCTTCGCGTCTCAAATTAACCAAGGAATCAAAAATTATGTTCATACACCTCCCGATGCTACAAAATAACTAATTCCTAATCAATTAACCCTAATCCCTTTTGTAGTGATTAATTAACAAGAAACATTGCATTGCACCTCCATAAACTTAGTTAAACCAATTTCACAACTCCCGTATGGATAATAAATCTAATTAAGAATATTTAAACAAATCCTAATCAACATCCGTATCAAAAGGATTTCTAACGAGTATAATCAAAGACCAATTATAATTGAATCAAAGGTATTACCAATCATTGGAATAATCCTAAATAATTCTATAATCAATAACATGGCTTCAATCTATCCTTTTAACATGCGAAAAGTTTCATCTTAATTTCCCCACAAGGATGATTTAGTCAATTATTGTATTGTGTTGCATAAAAACAATGAAATAAAGAGGGTGAATGGAATTCATATTGAAAATCATAGAATAATAAACGAATAAATTTGGCATAAAAGATAAATAAAGTAAATGAAACAATTGTTTTTTAATTATTCAAGTGTTTGTAGAACGTCAATCTTCCAAAAGGACTCTTGAATTCTTCAATTGAAGCCAAACTTCAGCAAAATGACATTCTTTCTTCAAACTAAACTTTGAAAAATCTATAAGTACTAAGGCGAATTCTAATGTTCAAAAGTTAAGACAAATGATGTGATATTATCAACATCACCACACTTGAACTTTGCTTGTCCTCAAGCAAAATAATTGTTTTAAACATAGAGAAAATCCTGTCATTGAACTTTAGTGCCATTGTTCTGACCATATTGAAACTTTGTAAACTTGTTTTATCTGTTGAAATGAGTAGTTAATTAAATTACAACAGATTTTTAATCTAGTGTTTAACAATAGAAAACAATTCTTAGTCCATAAGGAAAAAACATTCGTTTTAAACTTCATTGGTTATTAGCAAGTATCATTCCTAATTGTACTTCTCTAAACTAGATAACAAGGAGTGAAAGCTATGGTATCCATTTTTTTTCCTTAGAATTTCTCCTTTTTTTTTTTGGACACTTAATTGTCAGCGGAGTGAGACTTCACTCTTCTGAGCGGAACTAAGCTCGCCCATGTCAACCTGGTTTTCATTAAATTTTTGCCTTTCCGCCCTTTCTCGGTATGGCGAGGTAATTTGAGTCGGCGCATGCTAGGATTACGCCTAAGTGACCAGGTTTTAAAGGGACCCCTAACGAACCTTCCTCACACTAACAATTAAAGATTGGATACCTTATCTAACTTTCCTGAGTTATTGGAGTAAGGCTCTTTTTTATTTTTTTATTTATTTATTATTTTATTATTAAAGGGGATCACTAAGTAAAATATTTCCTTTACCTCTTTCACCTAGTGTTAAGGTATTCTCAAGAAATTTCAAGAGAGAATTTATCCCAACAATTTTTCCTTGAAGTAAACTTGCTTGTTTTTTCTACTTAAGGATCAATCTCAAGATCAAAGGCTAAACATAGGGTAAAACCCATTCTCTAGAGATTTTAATATTAAAATTTTATTATGTAAAATAGTCACAAAGGTTGGCGAAGTTGCGGCACCACATCCTAAGTCAATTTCAAAATTCCTTGATGATAAAAAACTTAAGGACAATTACAGGTTTAAGTTAATGGAAGAGTATGATCATCAAAGCACAGAACAAGAAAGACTCATCTCAACTTTAATACCTACATTCCCTTCCCCACACTTAAAAATAGCAGTGCCCACACTATCTCTCATCAATGCAAATAACAACAACTAGGAAGGAAATAAGAAAAAAAAAAAAAAGAACAGTACTCCCCTGGTATAACATGTAGGAAGCCATATTTCAATCCATCAAATATTGAACGTGGAGAGGATTGGTCCTTATGTCATTCACCTTGCATTTTCCTATAATACAATTAAAAGAAAACCAAACAAAAAATAATAAAAGTAAACGTAAATATGGGCTGCCTCCTATAGAGCGCTTTTTTTATAGTCATCAGCCAACTATCAGGGTTAGCTTACATTGAAGGAGTTTAAACTACTACTCCAACTCCATCGTCTTTAGATTTACGGATTCCAAGCTTCCTTCCATTGTTATGGTGCCCTTCTTTTCAGTTCCACCAATGTTTTGTAGGGAGATTATCAACAAACTTACCTGCTGGAATGGGGGGGCCTGCCTATGACAATCAGGTTTTCCCTATGTTCATCCGACTGGCCTTGAATCTGCTGCTGCAATTCTTTTGTCATAGGCGCTGGATTAATGTGAGGCCATGGATTTTCGTAAAATTCAAGCACTTTATTAATCAAACAAATTGATTAGAAAAGACATTAGGTCAAGTGTCTGCATTGGCATTAGTGTCGGCATTGGTGGTGCTCATGTGGTCAGTCTTCTCAAAAGCAACAACATTTTCAAATTTAGGGTACTTGCTCACAGCCTTTGTTTAGTGGTGCTCATCTCATCCACCCAATCATCTATCTCATTCAAGATAGCTTCACAAGTAGTTTACCCTAAATCTTCCTCCCATCATCTTTTGTAATTTCACCCTCAGCAGATATGTCAGGATACATTGCTTTTCATTAGACAAAACACGGTTCATATATATCCATAATGTTACCTGGTCATCTAGTGCTCTAAGGGTGAGCTTACTTGTCCTACATCATTAGAGCTTGACCTGTGGCTAGGAATGGTTTCCTATGATCATGGGTTCCTCTCTTTTCTGTCTTCCTTGTCCAAGATATAAGTCAAATGAAAGATGAATTTGTCCACTTTTTCTAGGACATTCTTCCACTTTACCCTTTGGGTTTACTTGCACTTCTATCCGCAAGTTGTAGGTGACGTGCATCTCACTTACATTCTCCAAGTCATAGGGTTTTTTGTAAATGGACAGAGTCATTAAATTTATACTTGCACCAGAATCTTTTAAGTACAATTTATCATATTAAAATTACCAATAGTGTCAATGAACAGTTTAAAACTTCCCTGATCTCTTTGTTTCTCCCCTCCCCCCCCAGGGCAAATTGGATAAATTCTTTTGTGAGATCATAGAAAATTCCCCTTGTAAAGATCACTGTTCATTCACTTCAATCTTCCTCTTCTTTGTGTAGTAATAATGTATATCCTTCATGTGAACCTAGCATATGATGGCATCTGCTGAAGTGCCTATGCTGAGCGAATGTTAATTTGCATTTTTTTAAAGACTCTTAAATTTTAGCAAATTGTGAATCCAATTGTTGTTGCTTCAGCCTTCCTGGAAAAGGAAATAGGAGGAACTTATGCTTTCAATTTTGGTGAATTTTTGCTTTGGTTACTCTTCCTTATGTTTCCTTGTCTTTTCCAGGTTAACCTCCTCTTCCTCAAGTTTTCTTATCAACCAATTTCCTTACCACTTCTTAACATAATAGCATTTAACACCCTTAGGATTTTGCTCAGTGTTGTAGGTAAAGACCAGATGGTCTATTAATAACTGTTGAGACATTTGAACTAAGCTGATTTTCAAAGAATTTCCTAATGGTGGCTTGTTGATTTTGCTAATTGTGTTCAGGTCTTTGCATATATTTATCATGTCGTTCTTCCATTTAGACTGACCTTGACTGAGAAGAAGGTATTATGATGAGGATATTGTGATGGGGGTTTTATGATTTAGGACCTTTGCTTTTGAAATCCCAGGGGGTTTAGTGCGTTGTTATAATTTACCATGACAAATTGGATGGTTACGCCACCATGGATGGTAGTGTGTTTGAATACAAGGTCCTGATTACCTCTTTGGATAATTGTTGATTAAAAATTTACTTGCTCTCCATGGGATGAGGAGGGAAATGTTTCCAAGATGGGCACTCAAGACGATTGAGTGTGGTCCTGAGCATAACTCACAACATGAAAAATTGATTTAACATTGTGGCAAAAGAGGAGTGAAAGAGTGGAGTTTACTTACCTAGGCAGGTATGAGCCAGAAATCTGAGCTGAGAGGGTTAAGGTTGTAAATGTCATTGACAGATGCACTTTTAAGACTACCTATTTCATGTTGCCAGTATGTGCACTAAGGCCATTTCATATATCAAAGCACTAGCTCATTCATACGTCTTACTCAATAGTGCACACCAGAAGTAGCATCTACTAGAGATACTCATGTCTCATCATAAAACTGAGATAGAAAATCTCATAAGGAGTTTTTCGGGTAATCCATGTTGGGGGGCACTTCTGATTTGCCTCCTTGAATCTTTTACCTAATGCTTCATAAATTGATTCACCACTAAACTTAGTGAACGTTTTGATGTTCATTTCTTAACCTAGAGTTATTGTGGTAGAAAAAATCTCCTAAAATTTAGATGATGAGATCAAACCCAAGTGGGTTACAGAAGTCTTGTGGCAATGAATTGTACCCAAGCCCTAGCTTTTTCTCTAAGTAAAAACGGGAAAACGTATGTAGACCTAAAATACATAATCTGATTACATTATCTTTCACTATATTACAATATTGAAGAATTATGCAATATGCTTCAGCGGGACTCTCATTTGGATTTCCTCCAAATGATTTGATTTGAACCATTTGAAGAGTGCTGGTTTTAACTCAAAATTGTTAGCCTGAATTGTTGGTCTATCTAATTGCAGGACCTGAAAACAAAAGTATCGTGTATTCACGAAGTGCTCTACCAACACCCTAAACTTTGTTGGTGTTCTCGTCTGCCATGTTCTCTTTATTTCTTTCTTCTCTGCTCTCTTTTAAAGTTGTTGCAAAGAGTGCGTTCTATCTCAGATTAATTGGTTAGAAGTTCAGCACTTCTATCTCTTGCGAATAAAGAAGGCTTCAAGAGAATGGAAAAAACGATCACACAATGATAGAAAATTAAATAACAAATAATTGTGCCTAAATTACACTGCAAAGAATTACGAAATCTATATCTATTAGTGTCCCCGGCAACGGCACCAAAAACTTGATCGCTCGAACGTAATATAAAATGGGAGCCTAAATTGCAAGCAAGTGCAAGGTCGTATCAAGTAATAGTGTGGTGAAAGTAAGGTTGTCGATCCCTCGAGGGGAACAATAGAGTACTAGATCTATGGAAATTATCTTTTCAATATCTAGTTGATTTAAAAAAGGGGTTTTGAAATGTCTATCTAAAAAATTTAAAACCTAAGAAACAAGGAGAATTTTATGAAGAATTCTATCAATTATGAACAAGGGAAATTAGAATTCACCCAGATTCATTAATCAAAATGCTTCAATGTTTTATCTTATAGTGGTTATAAGGGTTTTCCAGTGGAGTTTAGAAAATCCCATTTTTTAGGATGTTAACCTTAAATAATTAGATCGGCTTCGCGTCTCCATTTAACCCAAGGAATCAAAATTATGTTCATACTCCTATCGATGCTACAAACAACTAATTGCCCTAAATCAATTAACCCTAACCCTTTTTTAGGTTTATTTAACAAGAAAATAACATTGCATTGCGCCCTCCATAAACTCTAATTAAACCAATTATCGCAACTCCAGCTATTGATATCAATCGAATTTAAGAATTCCTAACAAATTCCTAATCAACTCCCGTATTATGGATTCTAACAATTATAATCAAAGACCAAATTATATTGAAATCAAGGAATTACATCTTGAATAATCCTAATAATTCATCAATCATATAATATGGCTACAAATTATCTTTTAACAGTGCTAGAGTTTCATCCAATTTCCCATAAGGATGAATTTAGAACATTATAGTATGAGTGGCATAAAACAATTGAAAATTAAGAGGTGCAGTGGAATTCATATTGAACACAAGAATAAAACTTAATTAAAATGGCATAAAAGATATAAAGTAATGAAATCAATTGTTATAATCTTCAAGATGTTTGTTGGAACTTCAATCTTCAAAATTGACTCCTTTTTTTCTTCAATTGAAAGCAACTTCAGAAAAAATGACATTCTTTCTTCAAACTAAACTTTGGAAAATTCTAAAGTACCTAAGGGAATTCTAATGATTCAAAAGAAAGGGAAAATGATGCTAAAACAAAGAGAAGAACAAGGATGCTAAACTAAAGATCCCTAAGAAAAAGGGTTCTAAAAAAAAAGGATACTTCCAAGGTTCACAAAAGGGGTTTTTTTTATAGATCCAAAGAGGAGGGGATAAGGTTGATTTGATGGGTTTTGGTCAGAAATTTTAAATTTAAAGGGTACGATTTTGCAGAGATTTTCGCAATGGATATCCGGGGGTTTAATGAAGGCCGCTTTTAAGGCCGGCTCAAAGCCGGCGGCTTAAATGTCAGGGCTCAAGGCCGACGCCTTTAGTGAATCCACCGCTCCCCTTCTTAAATTTTGTGGAAAACTCTCCAATTTTCCTTGTAATTTACTTTTAGGCCCTAAAACTGAAATTTTCATATAAACCATTAAAGGGTACCCATTTCTTTTTATTTTTTAAATAATATTAAATTTAAAATTTTAAATATAAGCCCAAAGAAAATTTAAGTATAATGTGATCTTATCATTATTCAAGTGAGTTTAGAAATCTTTTAGGGAATGTTATTCTTAAATAAATTTTAGTGGCTTCCGCGTCTCCAATTGCCCAAGGAATCAAAAAATGTTCATACACCTCCCGATGTAAAAAACAAATAATTTGCCCTAAATAAATTAAAACCAATCCCTTAGTGATTAATTAACAAGAAAATTGCTTGGCCCTCCATAAACCCAAATTTAAAAAACCAATTATCGCAACTCCCGTTTTGAAATCAAAAATTTAAAGAATTCCTAACAAATCCAAATTTAAAACCCCCCGTATTAAAGGATTTCTAACGATTATAATCAAAGACCAATTAAAATTGAAATCAAAGGATTGCAATCATGAATAATCTATAATTCCTAATCATATAAATGGTACAGTTATCCTTTAACATTTAGAGTTTCATCCAATTTCCCCCCCCCCAAGGTTTGTTTTAAAACTTTTTTAGAAAGGTTGCAAAAAAAAAAAAAATTGAAATAAAGAGGTGCAATGGAATTCATTTTTGAACACAAGAATAAAAAAATAAAGGCCTAAAAGAAAATAAAGGGTAAATGAAAAAATTGTTTAACCCCTCAAGGTTTGTCGAACTTAAATCTCCAAAAATGACTCCTCGAATGCTTCAATGAAAGCAAATTCAGCAAAAGGGAAAATTCTTTCTTCAAATAAATTTTGGGAAAAAAATCTAAAGTTCCTATGGGTTTTTTAAATTTGTCCAAAAGAAGATAAATGATCCCTAAAAAAAAAGAGAAAAACAAAGGTGCTAAACAAAGATGCAAAAGAAAAGGGGATACTTAAGGTTCACACAAGGGTCTATTTATAGATTCAAGAGGAGGGGGATAAGGTTGATCTGTGAGGTTTTTGTGTCAGCAAATTAATTAAGATACAAATTTGTAGAGATTTTCGCAATGGATATCCGGGGGAGTAATAAAGGCGGCTCAAGGCCGGGGCTTGAATAGCCCGGCCCTTTAAGGCTGGCGTTTTAAATGTTTTTTGGGGCCGGTTTTATGGGCCCGGGCTAAAGGGCCCGCACAAGGCCGGCAAACTTTAGTGAAATCCTCGTCACTTCTTCAATTTTGTGAAAAACTCCTCCAATTAACTTGTATTTACTTTGGGTCCTAAAAATGTATTTTCAAATAAACACCTTTAAAGTATCATTATTTATATTTTCTTATAATATTGAAAATAAAATTTAATATAAGTCCAAATTTAAAATTTAGTATTTAAAGTGATCTTTAAAGCAGTAACCTTTCACCACAACACAAACACCTAAACCATGTTGCAACCTTCAACACAAAAAAAACTCTCACTTACGGGTTTTTAGCACACCACACTTCACCTCACTCCAATCCGACAAAAAAACCAAAACCCCAATTTTCAAGACTTAATGAAAACTTCTCCACAAATGGTAAAAAAATAATTTAAATTAGTAAAAGGGGTATTAAATCAACAAACACAATAACTCTTCAACTTATTTATTCTTTGAATTTTAAAAAAAAGTTTCAAATCCCCAGCAGAAGAGAAAAATAAGAAATGTAAATTGCACTTCTAATTCTGAATTTAAACACAAGAAAATTCACTTCTCTTCTTCAAAAAAATGCACTTCTAATTCCGAAAAAAAATGCCAAAGGAAGGCACTTCCCCTTTTTCCCTTCTTTTTACGCAAGATGAAGTCACAAAGATTATTTGAAATTTCCACTTTTCCCCTTCCATAACAACAAGGATAGCATAATACAATTACAATTAACTAATTCAATTCCACATAAACCCAAATCCAAAATTTTGGAATAAAAAAATTTTACACCCTATTTCCTTTTTGAAATTTACGTAATCTCCTTCCCCTAAAACTTTGCTCCCATAAAAAAAAAGTATGATGTGCTTACAATCCAAATTTTAAAAACACCAAACCAATTGAAAAAATAACCAAATCAAACCACAAAATGGCATGATCACTAAAAACTCCTTTAACCCTAATTTTTCATGGAACCAATTGAAAATGATACTAAATTGTGTTGTGAACAATGTAAATTTTGTAAGAAAATGGATAAAAATTTTTAATGAATTAAAATTCCCTCAATTTGAGTGATTAAATAAAATTGATGAACCCTAATTAAGTGTATAACATAAGTAACCAAACAATTGCACCCCAGATATGATGCATTAAATACAATTTGAAAAAAATAGAGAAGATTGATGTTATACAATCCTCAAGCTAAAACTCACACAATTTCCTTGTGAAATTGATAAGAGAATTTTCGCATGCAAGGACTTTCCCTTATGGCAAAAAGATGTAGTTTTTCAAGTGTTCAAAAAGCTTCTCAAAACCTGCTTAGAAAGTATTTATATTCCCTTCTTTAGGGTAAAAACAACAAAAAATTTAAAAAAAAGTCACTCAAGTGCCAGTTCAAAAACATGAAATACAACTATAAAAAAGTCTTCAAATGTCCGATTCTTCATTTTTAATAGAAACACATTGTGGGACCGGTGATGTAAGTCCAAAAATTTTCCCGATTTGACCCTTAGTGATTTTATTTACCATCCTGTAAAACCAATAGATGTCCCTTTATAAAGTGCAAAAAATAAAGTACTATTTGATAAGTTTAGCATTATATGGATATCTAGGCTCATTATCCAAACTAGGTTTCCCCCACTATTGGAACCATAGGGTTAAATTCCCCAAAAATAGCAAAAACCTGAAACTTTTAGTCTTCGCCAAACAAAAAGAAAGGTTTTCTAAAAGGCACCCTATATATTAGTAATGTATATGCTTCTACATTATTGAACTTCTTTTTCCTTTTAGCAAACCAAAAATCTTGAACTTTAAACAAAACTACTTTAATACCAATGGATATTTTTCTTCAAAAAATGGTTTGATAGGAGTGATCTTTTGCAAATATTATGGGGACAAATTGAAAAATTTGAAGTTTTTAAAATAGTGGTGACATCTAAAACAATTGTCATCATGTCATTCTAAAAAAAAGTAATTTTTGTGTTTTTTATTATTCTATTTTCTTATAGTTAGCCAATATTAGGAAATATAAAAAAAAGGAAAAAAAATATTTTTTTATTATAGTTTTCTAAAGATCGTTTGCAATACGCACAAATTTATACATTTCATATGTTTTTAGGTTTACTTCTACCATAATCGCCTCATCATATGTTGTAAACGAGATATTTTCTAAGTGAAGAAAATAAAGGTCTCTTCTTTTAGGGGTAAAAGCCCATTGCACAAGTCAAGCGTGTTGTAATGTCTTCCGGCAAAACGTGCCACATGATTGCAAGGAAATTCATAAAAATTGTTTATATATATTTATTTGAAAAAAATTATATTTTTAGCCTTCAATGTTTTTAACGTTTTTTTTATTTAAAATTTTAAAGCCCTTAGTGTTGGAAATGTTTGCAAAATGAGGGCTTTTCTAGACTTTTAGCATTTTCATTTGACATAAATGTGATAACATTTCAGTTGCCCATGTAACTATATAAAAAAAATAGTAATATAGTAAAATTTAAAAAGTAAAAAAATTTCCTTGATAGGGTTTCGCTCTATCTAAACTTTTTTTTTCACGTGCCCGACTTTTCAAACTCTCCAAACTTATGATACAAAAGAGAATATGGACAATATAAAAAAAAAAAAAATGTCCACAACTACAATATTACGAAATTGTTTCTGCTGAGATGGTCAAAATTTTTTCCCAATGAGAATTTTTAGCTTTTGTAATGTTTGCAAAATTTGTAAATAATATGATTTATATATGATTTAGTAAAGTTTTTTAAATATTATAGAAAAATATAAATTTTGTTTAAAATTTATAAATAAATTTAGAGACATATATATAGATATATAATTTGATTTGATATATTTTTGTAAAATTAATTATAATTAATTTTTATTTTAAAAATTTTCTATTTATTATATAAAATTAAAAAAACTTTTTATTAAGAAAAAATAAAAATCTTTAATTTACTCCCCAGGTGGCCATTTCCTTTTAGAAATTTTTAAATTCTTATGCAATGTATGTTTGTTGTTTTGTTTTATTTTTTTTTTTCTAACATTGCCCTTGTAACTCTCTAAATTTTATTTAATAGAAACTTTATCAAATAAGCTTTTGTTAAGAAAATTCATTTAAGATATAAATTCAAATGAACCCCGGATAAGTCTAGAAATAGAGATAATCCAAATACATCATAAGTTGATCTAAGCTAACTTAACTAAAGTAAGAGTCAACAAAAGTGATGTGCCTAAAACCAAGATTAAACAATTTGGAAAGACAAAATTTAAAAAATGTCAATCAAAACTAGTCTTAATCTCATGAACAATGACGTCAATTTCCAATTAATGTAACCAATTCTTCATTTAGGATGTAATTAATTTAGATCTAAATATGATGATGCTTGATACCAAAAGATGATGTGCCTAATTCCACTTTGAAGCACAATCAAAAGACTTAAGAAAAAAACAATCTCCCAAATCAAGGTGAAAACCGGATCCCCAAGGGGCAAAATTGCGTGAAACCCCAGTAAGATGTAATGAATTCCAAATGCTCAATGATACAATTGTAATACCACAATGATAATCTCTTCTAGTAACACCCTAATCACATATAATCCCCTGAAATTTAAACCAAAAATTCAAAAGAAAACCTCAATTCCAAGGACTCCTTTTTCCCAAAAGTGAAAAAACCGTTTTCAAGGGAATTCTTCAATTTATGATTTGAATTCAAATTTCAAGGGACCTTAAATAAATCAAGAATTTTAATACAATTAGAAGAAAATCTATCCAAGAACTATCTCAATTCAACCCCCGATATGACACACTAGAGAAGAAAGGAAATACAACAAAATGAAATTGATACAACTCACAATTTCAAGGTATTGCACTCGCTACAATTTCAACTTTGGGATTGAAATTGATAAGATTCTAATGAAAATTAGGAACCCTAATTCTCACGTGAAAAGGAAGTATTTGATCTGAAAAATTAGCCCCCCTTTAAAACCCCCTCTTAAGAAGTATTTATACTTGTATTTTAGGGTTAAAAAGTCTCAAAATTACAAGTTTGCCATTTTTAAAGGGGCTAACCCTAAAAGAAAATTAAAAGAAATAAAAGTGTCCCAAAACCAAAATACAACCAAAATAGTTCATAAAAAAGTAAAATAAAAAGAAATGGTCCTTCTTTATGGTCCTTCTTGATGTGGTTTCAAGAAGCTTTTGTGGTTCCCTTAGCAAAACCCGATTCACTCAGTAAAGGGTGTTTTTTTGTACCTGTGGGCTGACAAAAGAACCTGCTAAAAAGACAGAATTTGTGCAAAAATGAGAAAATTGGTTTTTAATTTCAAAAGGGTTGGTTTCTCTAGCAAAAACCCTCAAAAAATAGATTCTAGAGACCCCTTGCTCGGGCCCTAGGGGATGGCTTGAAAAGTCGATTCCTATAAAAAAGTCATCAATCAATAATTATTAACTTAAATTTCCATTTTATGCCTCTGAAAATTGAGTAGACTTTTGCTTTTTAATTAAAATTCGATATAATTTTTGTTAAG
>JBBMOL010003672.1:0-14622 GCA_037954665.1 Laguncularia racemosa | reverse complement strand
GGTGCGGGGGAAAAAAACCCTACTTGAGGCATGACAATGGCAACCCCAAGGGGGAAATGGGGGAATTTTTATCTTGTTGATTTTTCGGGGTACACCTAATACCATGTTAGTGCAAAAGGGGGGGGGGACCCCCCCTTTGATTTCCTATTACGGAAAAATCCCCCCCCCACTAACCCCCCCTTCATTCCTAAGGATTTTAGAAAAAAAATGCCAGGGTTTTGGGGACAGTTTTTTAAAAACAGGCAGGAGGGGGAAACCCTTTTGCATCCTGAAATTTTTTCCAATTAAAAAAGGGTCAAAAAACCGGGAAGCCCAGGGGTTGCCCGGAAAAAGGGAGGATCGACAGGGGGTTTCTAGGGGATTGGGGTATTATTGAAATTTAAAAAACCCTAAAAAAAACGAAAAAGGTGCAAAAAAAGAAACTAATCAAAAAAGCATTCCAAAAAGTTATTCGGGGGGCCCATAAAAGTAAATAACAAGGTCAGGAAGGGGGGGCTTTACCTTTTTGGATCTACCGAGCAAGGGCGAAATCCTTTCCCATTTCATATCTCCAAAAATAAAAAGCCTCAAATGGTCGGGGGGGAAAAGGGGGGGGTACTTGCCATCGTTACTGTTAAAAAGGAAAGAAGAAGAGTTAAAAAAAAACCCCCTTTTGGATTTTGGGAAAGAAAGGTGATCAAAAAGGGGGAAAATTTAATGCAAAAACACCATGGGACTTACCCTGTGGAAAGTTGGGGACCCTCTCTGGGGTTTGCAACGTGGGAATTTTCCAACGGGGACCCAAAAAAGTTAGATTTTCCTATGGCCAACCCTTTGGGGGGAAAAGGGGGAAAAATTTAGAAAAAAAGGGGTTTTGTAACGGGGGAGAGGGGATTTTTGGGGTTTTTTAGGGAAGGTTTTGGAGAAAAAAATATGTTCGGTGGGAAAAAAAGGGTTTTTAAAAAAAAAAACCGGGTTTTGGGGAGGGGGAGGGGGAGTGCATGCGTTGTTGAA
Source organism: Laguncularia racemosa (assembly GCA_037954665.1). Taxonomy (NCBI): domain Eukaryota; kingdom Viridiplantae; phylum Streptophyta; class Magnoliopsida; order Myrtales; family Combretaceae; genus Laguncularia; species Laguncularia racemosa. The sequence goes on along the minus strand of JBBMOL010003672.1, from coordinate 13,629 downwards.
TGGGGTGTTGCCGGGTATGGTTGGAAGTGGCGAGTGTGTGGAACTGTCTGTTTTAGTTATGGGAAAAATTGCAAGGGGCGTTGGGGTGGGTGCTACCCGGTATGGTGGGGATAGGCAGTTTTGGGGGGTGGGTATGGGTCTATGGAGGGGCCGACAAAAGAATGAAAAATAGATATAGGCTGAGGGGGGACAAGGGCCAGTTGACATGGGCTGGTTGACAGCCCAATTAGGGAAAAAGCCAGTAATTAATTTAAGGCCCACCCATTAGAATAAATTCCAAAAAATTACTAACCCTAAACATGGGTTTTGTTATACTATGTAACCACCAGATCATTATAAAGATACTATCTGTGGGAAAAAGGGGGGAAAAAACATTTAATGAATGAAAATTTCCATTTTTCTGAGTATTGATTACACAAGCTAATTTGCATTCCGAATTGCTTGTTGTTAAATTTCCCTGAAAACAAAAATTAGATTAAAAATTATATAAAATTAAAAATTATTCAACTCATATTAGTTGCATTTTCACTTTACACTACAAAATTAAGCAATGTAATAATCACAAGATAGAGACTCACTTTACCAGGGATGCTTACATGTCATTCATAATAATTCCTTAAGTAGATTTGAACTGTAATTTTAGTTTTTCTGGTATATAGGAAAATGAAGTACTTTTATAAGTTTTATATTGTCTAAGGTTGTCCTAGTTATTCTATTAAAATTCGCTTACATTTCTTGGTTTTTGTATGTTTTCTTGGGTTTTTTTTCCCAAAACTTTTTTGTTTTTAAGTCCATTTTACCACATTCTTAAAAGTTGTTTTTAAAGGGGTTTTTAGGTTTTGTTTAGTGTGGGTCAAAAAAAATTTTTAAGAATTCATGCAAATTTTCGGCTTTGGGGGGCTAATCAATTTTTCATGGGGGTCATTTTTCCCCACCTAAATTTTTGAAAGTTTGGGGGGCCCCCCTAATTGGGGCTTGTCTTTGTTGTGGGGTTTTTTCTTTACTTGATCCTTTTTCCCAAAATTAGGTTTTTGGTTAAAAAAAATTTGGCCAAAAAATTTTAGTTAAAATGGATTTGGGGGGGAAAAACTTGTGTTTTCTTTTTTGGGGTCAAATTTGGGGGTTTTTGGCCCCTTTTCGTGTTGTTTTTTTTTTCGTTTTTTTTGGGAGTTGATCTTTGGCATGACGTCTTTAAAAAACGTTATTATTTATTGATTTTTCATTAATGTGTTTCATCATTTTTTGTTGGCTAAAATTTAGAAAAAAGATGGACTCTGGGTCTTCCTCATTAGAAATTGGTTTTTAAGAGGTAAAATTTTTATATGCTCAATTTTTTTTTTATACTTTTTGGGGTTTTTAGTTGTCTTCCCTTTGGGGGCCCTAATGGCTTTAAGGGCCTATTTTTTTTTAAAAAATTTTTCTTATTTTCTCCTTTCTTTTTTTTTTTTCCTTTTCTTATCTAAACCCCCAACTTGTTTTTAGACATCGGGGGGGGCCATTTACCTATTTAAAAAAGGTTCCCCAAAATAATCAAACCCGGGGTTTTCAAATTTAAAAACATTTAAATCGCCCCTTTTGCCCACTTTTAATTCCAATTATCCAAAATTTTGTTCAAACTTGGATTGGACATTACACTAATTTTCCCTTTTTTGCGCTTTGGGGAAAATAGGGTTTTTTCAACTCCAAAATGTAAAAAACCCTTCCAAAATCCACTTTACTTTTGCAATCTTGATAAGTTCTAAAACAAAAAACCAAAAAAATTTTAAAACCCCTTTTTTTTTTTTGTTGGGGGGGTTTGGCAAATATAAAAAAAGGGGATTTCTATTGCAAAAATTTTTTACCTAATAAAAATTTCATCAAAGCCAAAAAATTTTTAAAGTTTTTTTTAAAATTTATCCAAAGGAAAAGTTTTTTTTTTTTATTTTTAAACTAAATTTTTCCAAAACCAAGCTTTTTGGTACGGGGGGGATCATTTTTCTTTGTTATGTTATTTCCTTTCACTTTTTCATCCTAGCTATGAACTTTTGGGGCCTAGGGGGGATAGGCTAATGAAATGTACGTTAAGCATTTTTTAAAACCTTTTTCATTTCTTGCATCACATCTTATTTATAGAAGAAGGTCTATGGTTTTAAAAATAAATTTTTAATTTTACCCCTAAAACAAAAGATGGGAATGGCTTTTTTTAACAACCCCCAAATTTAGGTGTGAAAAAAATTTTAAAATTTTTGCCCCCCTTCCTTCCCAAATCTAACCCCTCCTTCCTCTTTTGTTTAACCCCTTTTTGGATTTTAATTTTTGTTACTTTCCCTTTTTTAGTTACCCTTGACTTGAAAAATCAAATTGGTTTTTAGTGGAACCCCCCTTTAAAGGAAAATATAAGTATAGGGGGAAGCTAAGAAGGGTTTTTTACTTACCCCTTGGATGGTGAAGATAATTTGTTTATTTTTCCCTTTTCCTTGTGTTAAAGAGAGTTGTTGTAAGTGGTGAAATGGGGATAAAAACAAGAAGCGTAGGTGTGTGTGTGCAAATTTTTGATGATGGGTGGTTTACGGAGGGGGGTATGGTAATGTTTCCTTCTTACATTTTAAGGGATTTTTTCTTGTGATTGTGTGAGAAAGTTTTGAAAAAAAAAGGGGATAGAAATGGTGCTTACAAAAATGGTGATGAAGGGAAGAAAAAAAAAAGAGAGATTTTTATTGCTTGTGTGTTGGGGCTTTATTTCCTTGGATAGAAAGAAGGGTGGGGCTGGTTAAATCCATGTTTAAGTGGTTAAATGAAAATATCCTAGGTTATGAACAATTCCAACACTTATGGAAATAACCAATCATAAGTTAAACACCTTTCTCATGTTTTTTTGATGTAAATTTTTTTTTTCCAATGGATAAATTTTTTTGCAGTTGGTCAAAAAGTTGTACCAAATTTGGTTTAAGGTAATTCCTAGGTTATCATAAAAAAACTTACCAATTTTGGTTAAGTTTCCATTTTGGCATCTTATCACTTGTTTCCATCATTTCATCAACCTTTTTCAAGACTACTTCTCATCTATTTGGATCAAGATGACATGTCCTCATTAAGGGTAGCCGGTGTATTTATCCCTTTTATCCATTGGGTGCAACACCTTTGTCCATTAGTTAATCCATGGTACCTTAATTAATTAAGCCAGATTAAGTTAATTTAATTTAGTTTAGTTAATTGGCATTTATAGGACATTTGAAGGGCCCTAGTGATGGCACCAATTATAGGGGCCAAACGGTCTTAGGGTTTTAGGTTTGTTGATTCATTTGATTGTTTATGTTCAATATCTATCATTGATTAGTTTTTGAAATCTTGAAACGATTTAAAGTATCTTAGGGTTGATTGATCCCTTTAGGGTTTCATAAAACTACTTTAAGGTTTAAATTATTGGATATAGGGTTTTGGGAAAAAACCCAATTTAGGGCTTTGTTTAATTTGTTTTTGGGGGTTTAAGGTTTTAGAGTTAAGGATTTAGGGGTTTATGAATTTATTCAAGTTTCCTTTTCCAACCTTTAGATTCCATCTTAAATTAGGGTTTTCAGGTTTTATAGTTTAGGGTTTTTGAGTTAAATTATCTTAATGTTTTTAAGGTTTTAGTTAAAAAATTGATACTTAAAATTTTGGCAGGGCTTACTCCCTATGCCTCTTTCATGTAGTTCTCTGACGCAGCGCGGAAGCAAAATCGAAAACGAAATCCGAAATTGGATTGGTTTCCCACAACAAAGGCCCACAACGCTTTGGTCCCAAATTAAGGTTGTTGCCACAAAACCGGAAAATTTGGGGGAAAAAAAACTCTCTTTTAAAAAAGTGTATTCAATGTATATTAAAACGTAAAAACCTAATCTATCTGACAAAAAAGATTATTTTTATATTGCCCCTTTAAAAATATCTAAAAGGGGGAAAATCCAAAAGAAAACCACGTGGGAGAAATATAAAAATTAAAATTACACGTCATTATTTACGGTCCCATACACGACCGTTTTAGGGTAAGCCTGGTATAAACTCTGTGAATATTCGTGGCTAGGTACACGGTCATTTTTTCCCCAGCGTGTTTTGGGAAAGACCCTTTTGCTCGCCTCTGTTGAAATCTTGATTGGAATCCCACAGGTCCGATACAGGGCCCGGGTGTATGGGGGCTGTGTATACTTCTGTGGAAAATCTGACTGAGGACACGGTTCGCGAAGCCACGGTTGTCTCCTAGCCGTGTAAAGGAAAAAAAGCCTTTTGTATTACCGTCTGGGGGCTCTGAAATTGGATACACGGTCTTTTATGCAACGGCCCGTTGTGTTCAGGCCGTGGGGTCCCCTGTTTTCCATCATTCTCCCCCCCACCAAGGGAGAACTCAAACCCCGAGTTCTATCCGGATATTAGGGGGGATATCTTTCGGCAATTGAAAAGGTGACAAGTCCCCCTACATTGAAAGTGCAAGAATAATATTCAATTCTTTGGGAGTTGTTACAACATAGCGTTGTCATTGATCTTGCGTACAACTTCATAGGGACCGTACTTCCTGGGTTAAAGTTTCCCAATAAATTCCCTCAGGGAATTCGCTCCTTCGAAGGTAAACCATTACTTGATGGGCCAACTGCAAAGAGCTTTCAAACCGTCATATTCTTATCTGCCATCCCCTTTGTACCGTATGTTGGATTCCTTTATCTTTCGCTTAACTTTCTTCAGTAGTGGCTTGGTGTTGCTTTGCCATATTTTAAGCCGCTACATCGCCCCCCATTGTCCTTTGGGTAATTTGAGCAAAGTCCAGCGCATGTTGTGGTGTTTTTTTGTGTTATAACCACCGAAGAATGGAGATTTTCCAAATAGTTCGGTGGACAAAAAAAAACTGTTTTTTAAGCGAATTCGGCTTGAAGCCAATTGCTTTAAAATCCCACAGTCCCGGTTTTCTCACCGCAAAATGCTTTCTGAGGGAGGTTTCCGAGGGTTTGTTAGTCCACCTCGGTCTGTCCGTCGGTTTGAGGATGAGCGGTGCTTGCGTGAAATTTCAGGGGGGACAAATAAAAAAAACAAAAACCAGGGGGGTTTCCAAAAGTGCTAAAGGGAAATTTGCTTATCCCTTTTCTGATTGTGATAGAATTTGGGAACTTCCGTGCAGCCGCACCACTTCCTTGGAAGAAAAACCGTGCCAATAGCCCGTGCGTCGGCGTCTTCCTCCCATGGGAAGGGAATGAGCCCATCTTGGAAAACTGTCAACACAAAAACAAAAGAGTCAAGCAACCTCATTGGGTCGAGGCCAACCAGTAAGGAAAGTCCATCGCCAAATCTCCCAAATGTTTGAAGGCCACGGGGAGAGGGATGTATAGACAGTTGTTTTGGGGATTGCCCTTAGGACACTTGACAAATGTAGCCACCTTTCCACAACCCGGGATACCACATCCCCTCTCAAAGACGAGGCCAAAAGTATCTGGCGGTAACTGCATAAGTCTTATCTCTACCCTTATGTCCCGCCAATCCTCCACCATGCAAGTCCCTGATAAGCTTTTCCGCAAAAGAAGATTTCGGGAATGCAAAAAACTGGTTCCCTTTCATCAAATTTTTCCCTTTCATGTATATGGTAGTCGTCACCAGGGTTTTCCCTTTTTGGCACACTTAATCCAAGTGTCCTTAAAGTCGCCATCGTTCTCGTACAGTTCCTTTAGCTTTCAAAAGCCGACAATGTCTGTACTCCAAAGTAAGCAGGGGACATTCGCTCTTTTTAACCCCCAGGGCGTCCGGCGGACTTTATTTTGCCCCACCTGACTTGTGCATCAAAAAATGAAAGGAAACCTCTGCCAAAGAACTCAATCCCCACCTGGCGTGCATATCCTTACTAATTCGGGGTTGACCACTCAAAAAAAGTTTAAGAGCCCCACAATCCGAATACAAAAAAAGAACTCTTTCCCGACCAGGTAGTGGTTCCCCCAATTTAAGGGCCCTTACCACGGCGTAGAACTCCTTATCCCTAGGGAGACCAAGTCCTCCTTGCTTCGCACAGCTTCTTCACTGTAAAAGGGCTATTGGTTTTTTCTCCTTGTGATTTGTACTGCACCTACCTCCGACCCCCCCCTAGCATCGCAATCCACTTTAAACAAATTTTTTTAAAGTTTGGGTTAGAGCTAGTACAGGTGCGCTACACATCTCTGTTCAGGTTCATGAAGCTCAAGTTAGATTCTTCCGCCCCATTGGAACTTTCCCTTTCTTTAAGGGGGATTCGGTCAAAGGGTGCAAGCAACAGACTAAAATGCTAAATGAAAAACTTCTGTAGAAACTTTGGCTAAGCCGAGGGGAAAGCTTCTCAATTCCGTTAAGTTCTTGGAACAGGGGGCCATTTTTCTAATTGCTTTTACTTCTCGTCATTTTTACCATTCACTCCCTCAACTACTAAAAAAACAACAAAAACCCCAGGAACAAAAAAGTGCGTCTTTGACATAAAGGTGCACTTTTTAAGGATTAGGCGAAAAACCCTTTTAAGCCTTTAATGTAGATTAACCACACAACCTTAGATGCTTCTAAGTGTTCTTCTTCGGGATTTACTGTATTTTCAAATATCGTTTAAAGTACACAAACAAGAAAAAACGACCATTTTGAAAAGGCTTTTAAAACCTGGTTTTATTACCTCTCATGAAAAGGTGCTCGGTTTCGTTTACTCAGCCCAAATGGCTCACTAGCTTTTCATACAGCCCTCCCTTGGTCCCTTTTAAAAAAGCCTTTTTTCCCAACTCGTCTCCAGGACGGATTCGAAATCTGGTGATATTCCACTCCCCAAAGTCTATCTTGGAGAAAAAAATAGTAGCGCCACTCAAAAAAGGTCCAACATATCCTCAATGCGGGGTTAAGGAATTTATAAACCCCATGGTTTAATTCTTATTGATAGCTCGGCTTATCAACACACATCCTCCAAACTCCCAATCTTTCTTGGGGAGTTAACAATGCCCGGGAAAACCGCAAAATTGGGCTTAGGCCTATTTCCCGGATTGAAAAAAAAACCTTTGTCCAAAAGCCCCCTTGGGACCTTTCTCCTGGAGGAATCCGGGGTTCCTTGGGGACTCATTTCTGTAATGTGGGGAGGGGTTTGGGAGACTAGGGCCCCCGGGGACCAAAGTCCAAATCTGGTTGAATTTTTTCCCTCAAAGGAGGTAGGGCCCCCTCGGGTAGTCGTCTGGGGATTTACTTCCTTGAACTCTTCAAGAAGGATCCTTCACCGCCCCTTGGCACTTCTCTATTCAAGTTTCCTCCCCCTCCTTCGGTCACTCCTTTCCACGATGAGGGGGGGGTACTACTCGCGATTTTCCCTTTAAGTCGTCCATCACTTTTCTTCTCAGGGTTGAGTGACAGTTAAGAAAAGAGCGGGCTCTCAAACCCTTTTTCCCTTTTTGCACGTCCTTCCTCCTTCAATGGTAATAAGGTGTTCTTTACCACACCCTCCTTCTCCAAAACCCGGTAACATTTTCTTTTTTCTCGGCCCTTTGGGGCGGGTCCACGGTTCAATAAAACTGGCCCATGGGCCTCCCAAAAACAAGATGTGGCAAGCATCCATGTTACATGTCGCAGAATGGGTTCATTTCCCGGTACTTTCCCTATTGAAGGAAAGGTACCCTGCATCTCTCCTTAACTTCAATTTTTTTTCGGCGGCCTTGATCCAACCAAAAAGTATAAGGATTCGGGGCTTTCTCAACGGGTAGCTGCAGGGGTTTTTGTTAAAAAACCTCCCTTCCTATGATGTTCTCGCAACTGCCGCTGGCTACTATACAACTCAAATAGCTTTCCCCATAATCGTAACCCCGTGTACGAAAACAAAATTGGTGCCTTGCTGTGAACTCTTCCTGCTTTGGAGTGAGCAAAAACATGAGCCGCAATTACATATGATGGCTCCGTTGCTTCTTCTTCTTCCTCAGAGTACTCTCCCCTCTCCTCGGGCTCACAGCAAATTTCCCTTCAAAACTTCCCTATCGAGGATGTTGGGGCGCCTCTTTTCCTGCTGGGAATTCGTTTGATCGATGAAACCCCGGTTTGGTTGCATCGGAAACACTTGCCCAATATGGGTTTGGGCCAATAGGGATTGGGTTTTGTCTTTGAACTCCTTTTTGGCTCCAAATCGGTTTCTTTTCCTCATTTTCTTCCTCCCTCCCTAAGAAAATGTCCTCCGTTGGTTTGTATGGTGTAACCCCGACTTTTCTCAAGTATCGGTCGACTACCACCCACTAAGCTTCGCCTTTCAACCCTTTCGTCCTTTTCCCCCTATTCTACTCCCTTGCTCCTGCCAAAAAACAAGCTCGGCTCGGAGGAGCCAAGTTCTTTGCTTCAACGGGGGGTTCTTCACCATCGTCACTCCAATCTTATCCTTGATTTGTAATTTCAGTCCTTTCTACATACCTTCGCAACTTGCTGACCCTCGCTCTCCCTCAAAATCATTTCCGTTTCTGCCAGCCTTATGAACTCCGCCGTTTTACTCATGCCCCGGAAAAAGTTGTCCTTGGGCGGGCACACCCCTGATATTAGTTGGAAAAAATATCTGGCTCGTAAATTTTTGGCGGGAGGAAGTCCCTGTCTTGCAGGCAGGGGCTCATGCGATAAAACCCTAAACCTTACCGGGTGCTTTTCCTTCCTGCTGCCCCCCTACTTTTGCAATCTCTCCCCACCATGCCGGAAGCACCACTCTTCAACCTGCCCCGGGGCCCCCAGCCTTTAAACCCGACGGGTCCTCGGGAATTTCCATGTAGTCGAAGAAAACCGGTTCCCCCTTCCGGCCAACCAATCCCAAGGACGCCTTCGATGTTTTAGAACTTCCATCGAAAACAAGGAATATACAACCCTTCAACCGGTAGTTCTCCACCATCCCCGTGATTCATAACCCCCCACGGTTCCTCCTGTGATCAAAAAATTCTTCTTTAAGATAGTTTCCATGAGGAAAGCCATTCCGATGACCACCGCCTCTTCCAAAACCCCGTCCTTGCCGCGGTCTAACTTTCCGTACGTATCATCCCCTTCTTCGCTGGACTCTTCACTCTCCACACGCCCCCCCCCACCTGTTTCTCAACGGGGCAGGTCGGATCCCGGGGTCCCCCGAATTCCTCCACCGCACGTTGGTGGATTTTTCTGCCAGGGACCCTTTCCAAAAACCCTATTGGGGTTTAAAACCACCAGAAGCATCGAAACGCTCGATCAGTTCATCAAGGCGGCCGTTTCCATACGCCCGACCTTCTGATTGCATTGCGTCGAACTCTGCCATAGGAACCATTGTGGGTTCCCTTGAAAAAACTCGCATCTTGAACACCGTCAAGGGGAAAAACCGGGGGCCCCCATCAAACCACGTCGTTAGCCGAATTTTCGCAGGAAAAAAAACCTTGCCTCTGATACCAACTGACGCAGCGCAGAAGCAAAATTCGAAAAACGAATCCGAAAAATTGGATTGGGTTCCCCACAAAAAAAAAGGGGGGGCACACGGTTTGCGTGCAAATTAGGTTGCGCCACAAACCCGAAAAATTGGAGAAAAAACTTTTCTCTCAAAAGTGTATTCAAATGTTTTTATTAAAACGTAAACCCTAATCTAAACTGAAAAAAAAAGTAGTATTTATTGGGGCCCGTTAAAAAAAATCTAAAAGGGAAAAATCCAAACGTAAAACGTGGGAGAAAATAATAAAATGCGCGTCTTTTACACGGTTTCCCCATACCGGCCCTGTATGTAAGCCGTGTATGGGACTCTGAAATATTTCGTGGCTAGGTAAAACGGTCATGTTCCCAGCCGTGTTAGTTGGTGACCTGCTCGCCTCTGTTGAAAAAACTTGATCGAATAAACACGGTCACGGTACACGACCATGTATGGGGGGCCCTGTATACTTATGTGGAAAATCTGACTAAGGACAAAGGTCGCGAAAAGCACGGTTGTCTCCTAGCCGTGTAAAGGGGAAGCCGTGTTATACGTCTTGTGGGCTCTGGAAATTGGATTTACCGTCTTTATGCACGGCCGTGTGTTCAGGCCGTTTTGTTTCCCCTGACTCCATTTTCTCATGCTTTTAAAATTAAAATGTCAAGAAAGCTTATCTTAAGGGAAAAAAAAAAAACATGTTACAAATTTTTTGAATTAGTACAAAGAGTTTACATAAAGTTTTTTATACTTCCATAATTGAAAAAAAGAGAATCCTTTGGGCAAAGGTTCATAATATTTCAAAAATGAAGGGCCTTACACTAGGTTTTAAAACAATTTTAGAAGGAATAATCTTATGAGGCACAAGAAAAAAAACTAGCAAAAAATGATAATAAAAGTTTCTTACTCTTAGTTTGATGAGTTTCTAGGGGGTTAGGCTTCTTCCTCTCCCTCTAAACTCCAAAAAATAACCCCATTTTCCCCTAGACTTAAGGGCCCTTTCCAAAATCTAACTCCAAAAACTCCCTTTCCTTCACTTTTCTCTTCCTAAACTTCAAAATTTTAAATGGTGGTTGGCCTTTTAACTTATGGTATTTCAAACGAAGGTGAGATAGATGAAGAGGGTTAGGAAGGGCTTTGGTTGTATACTAGCATGGGGGAAATTTTTGTCATTGTGCTCTTAGTTTAGGTTTAAGATGGATAATTGGATAGGGGTCAAAGGGTATAAATGAAATTTGAAGGTGGCCACTTAGAGTTGGGGGTTATTTGGCGATGGTATTTTTTTAGTGATGGTTTAAATGAAGTTTAAGAGTTGTTTTAAGCTTGGAAATGAAAAAAAAAAAAGGGGAAAGGGAAAATGAAAGTGAAGGGGGAGAGAGGAGAGTATTTCCAGGCGTATGGGGTTCTATGTTGTGTTTTTTATTCATTTGATTTGGGTAACTTAGGTATTTTTCTATTACACGTTGCGTTAGTTAAAGTTTAGTAAGGAATTTTAACTTTGGTTTATAGTAAAGTTTTGTCCAAAAACTTTCATAATTGGTAACTTGGAAATTGTCTTGTGACCAAGGGGCCTTCCCTAACCTTAAAACCCATATAGCCTCTTAAAAATCGCCTAACTTAAGCTTAATCCTTTAAATCAAAATGTGTTGTCCAATTGATGGTAATTTTGGATAAGGTGGCTAGTAGTCCTTAAGGACTTTTCATGTTCTTCCTCCTTTTTTGCCCATTGTTTTATGCAAGTTGAGTGTTTAAGCACTTAATTAAGTTCAATTGAGATTAATTATGTTGGTTTAAAATTGAAGGACTAATTGAGTGGTGTGCAATGCCCTACCATCTTAAACTAAGTTCACACCATTAAGGTGTGCTTCATTGGAGCAATATAATAGAGAAGTAAAGATTGTAAATACCGTGTTATCGTACTTCAAGTAGGGCGCGGCATTGCTCGTTATTTATGGTCTTGATGAAAAGTAATGGTAGGTGAATTAGTAAAAATTTGAAAGAGGTTCGATCGGCAAACAACGGGTGTTTTATTGCAGGATAGCTCATGATGTTCATATCGATCTATTACGCGCCTCTGCATCTAGCATTAGGTAGACCTCATACAATAAAACTATCCTAGCTCTACCGTATTATTTTTGTGAGGCTTCATGAATGCTTCTTTAGGAGTTGAACTTTCCATCTGTCCATATTTCGAGAAAAAGTAATCTCTCGTTTTTCATTTCCATTACCATAAGAATGAATACTATAATTTCATTTATTTCCTTGATAGAAATAGGGGACATAAATTTACATGGATATAGTAAGTCTTGCTTGGGTTGCTTTAATGGTAGTTTTTTACATTGTCCTTTTTCACTCATAGTATAGGGAAGAAAAGTGGGGCTCTAGAGGTATTACTAATTTTGTGGATTCTTCAAATACGAAGATACCAAATGGGATACATCAAACTGGTCATGTCCACAAGCGGAATTTATGGAAAGCATTGGTTTATACATTTCTTCTTAGTATCAACTCTAGGGATAATTTTTTTCGCTATCTTTTTTTCGAGAAATGGAAAAAGAAGAAAATTTGATTGGTTATGATCCATGGTTTAATTTTATATGTTTTAAAAAAAAAAGTAGTACAAATTCTAGGGAAAGAACCAAAGTTTCATATTTTGATGAATAGTTGATTTTTATTAATTTGTGGTTGATTGACTTTGTTTGTTAATTGTCATTAACTATTGATATTCAATTTGTTGATTAGGGTGGTTTTCTTAAGACAATTTAAAAATTTAGGTTCAAGATTCTATTTAGGGGTTTCGATTTAAGATTTTTGGGTTTATTACTTCAATTTAGGCTTTTGGTTTATTCATTTTAGGTTTTTTTAAGTTGAATTAGGGGTTTTTGATTAGTTACTTTAGATTTTAAGGTTCTCAATTTAGTGTTTTAGGGTTTTCATTTCATTTTTTTAAGGTTTGGATTCGATTTTAGGGTTTTCAATTCATGTTTCAGGTCTTCTTATTAGGTACATTAGGGTCAATGGAAGTAATTTGCTAGGGTTACGGTTGAATTAATTCTCTATCTACTATCGCCAAATATCTCTCGGATTATCTCTAAAGTAATTCTGCATCTTAATTCAAAAAATTCTTTAAGGTTTTACAAAAAGATCTCTATGTTTGAGTGGTAAGGGATTTGCAAAAGGAAATTGAGCTTTGAGGGTGCTAGATGTGTCTCCGGTGTAGGAAATTTAACGCTCAAGTCTAGGGTTTTTAGATCATTTACCTATGTGCTTAAGGAGTATTTATAAGTAAGGAAGGACAAAAAATGACAGTTTCATGACCTTCCTTTAATTTCCTTTGATTGCCTTATTCTCTTAGATCACTAACTATCATGGAGTTGATCATGGGAGAGGGAAATCATGGGATTGAGGGCAGTTATTATGGCAATTGCCATCCTTCCCTCTGTATTTCTCATCTGAATGTCTTTAAAGGGTAAAGGCTTGGGCTTAGAGATCTAGTGGGAGAAAATTATACTATCAACATAAACCAACTTATTCGAGAAAATTTCAATCTAAATCTTTGATTCCAATTATTTTGTTGTTAGTTCATGATCTTAGGATTTTGTTGACCATGAGTGAATATTGAAGATTCAATCTAATCAAATCTATGCATAGCTCAAAATTCTCGTGTAAAAACATATTTTTGATGAATTTAGGCCCTTTTGGAAGATTCAAAATTGCTATATTTATAAAAGAAAAAATTTGGTGAACACCATGAAGGAAAAACTATGAACATAATCAAGAACATTCAAAATTTCTATGAAAAATGATAAAGAATAAAAACATTTGAACTTTGTTTCTTATTATATTCTAAAGATCAAAAAAAACATACCAATTGTATGAACATGCAATATTACTTATTAAAAAGAACACTAAATGAACTTCAATTTTTGGAAAATCTTTACTTCCATAACATTTTTATTTAAATAATATGCTAGTCTTAATGAAATTTAAACAACACTTATCATGAATATGTTGAATCATTCATGTTCAAACTTTAAAAACACCCGATTATCATCATTGACAACTCCAACTCATTCTTATCCCTTAACACTAAATGACTTATAACTTAATTTATTATTTTTCCTTTGAACATGGGTATTTTTACTTAATTGGTAGCAAGTAGGGGTAGGTGCAGTTCAGTTTATGGGTTTGCCCCTTAAAAAATTGAATTGAACTATATATTACGGTTCTTTTTTTTTTTTTTTTAAATCGATTTAAAT
>JBBMOL010003671.1:0-14629 GCA_037954665.1 Laguncularia racemosa | reverse complement strand
TCATTAAATTAAATTAGGATGGTTTGTATTACATTTACTTTGTTCATTTTATTTTTTTTCTTTAGATTTAAGCAATAATTAGGATAGTGAGATCATCAATAGTGAGAAGTTAAATAGTAGGAGAATCGTTAGTTACTAGTACTTATAAGTCTTCGTGGGATCTATACCTGAAACTCCTATGCTATAATGCTAGTTGATAGGTACACTTGCCTGAGAACTAATCATAAGCTAGGATTGAGTAGAGGGTTAAACTTGTTAGAGCGGTAGATCGTCCATCAGATCATCTTTCATATTCAGGGTTCACACAATTTTTGTGCCCCTTGGACCGAATTGATCTTATCATTTTAGTGATTGTCGATTGATTCAATTACATGTGCTTAAACCCCCTTTTAGGCAACATCATCTTTTGGTATCAGAGCATTATCATACTTGGAAGTAAGATTGATCATGCCATTGTTTAAGAATTGGTTCATAAATATTAAGGAATTGTGCAATTGTTGAACTAGTTTGATTGTCTTTCAAATTGGTTTTGTATGTGCTTAATCTTGGTTTCAAGCACATCATCTTTTGGTATCAGAGCACAAGCTAAGAGAAAGGATTTAGTGTTGGTTGATTTCTTAATCTTCATGTTCAATTAAGGTTCTTCAATTTGTGATCCGAAATTGTGTGTTGTGAATTGAGGGTACGTAATTGTCTTGATTGAGAAGTGAATTTACTGCTTGTTGAAGTTGAATTAAAAGACTTGTTGTAGCTCTTTGTGGTTGATAATTTTCGTGAAAGGGAAAAAGGGAGAGAAGTGTATTTTGATTCAAATTTCAGAATTTGAAAATTACCTATTTATGAAGGGAGTGGAAGTGTAATCCTTTGCATGTTGATTTTAGAAATAAGTGTATAGTTGTACAATTTTCAGAATTGAATTGTGTGGATTTATGGAAGCTATTTGATTTTTTAAAATGCACATTAAGTGATAGAAGTTATTGTGTGTTCATTTGAATTTGAAAGTGGCTTCTTAAACCATTTATGGAAGAGTTGCAATAAGTGAGATCATTTGAATTTATTGCTACCTTGTCTGTAAAGTTGCGGTTTGAAAATTGTGTTTGAAGTAGAGTAGTGCAACGTGTGTGATATGAACCACGCCAACCGTGATGAAAACCCAATACCAATACGTTCGGAATTCGTTGCCTAAGCGCCCAAACACCTAAAGTGGAAACCGCGACCCGTTGTTTATAAGCGAGACAAGAACCTTGGTATAAAATGTAGACGCCACAATCGGGATGAAAGACCGATTGATAAGTCGGATGAACGCCAGGAATCAATCCGATAAGTTCTAGTTAGTTCTTGAAGAACCAAGAGAGGAGCCTCTCAAAGATGTAAATTCTTTATCTGTTCTAACCATAGGAGCGTATATTAGGGTTTTTCAATGCGTAACATTAAAGCCAAAACGACATAACTTAGATAAGTTGCGTAAAAACACGAAAACAGAATAAGAAAGCCGGCGGTGCAAACATAAAGGCCGACAGCGTTGGAATGAAGGCCGGCGGCCTTGAGCCGGCCTTGAAGAGATACACGGCCGTGTACTTCTAGACGTGTATCTTTCTGTGGATTTGCTTGACTCCATACACGGCCGTGCCTTTTAGCCGTGTGTCTAGCCGTGTATGATTCTGTGCAATCTTAGAATTCCTACACGGCCATGCCTTGAAAGTACATGCCCTCTTCAACCCGTGTCCGGTGTGACTTGTACAAGAGTAAGGGTCTTCCCATGGTTGTTCCAATCCGTTCCAACTTCATAATTGCTCCAATCCTTTTTGGCTTCATGGACATCCTTTATCAAACCGTTAAGTGCTTCCTTGAGTCGTTTTGCTCGACTTCTTGTCATCGGTCCATGCGGCACTTCAAGAGGATCCACATTCCTTCTTTTGACTCGACTCTCATCACGGATCTCATCATTCCCCTCCTCTTAAAAAGGATTTTTTCTAAAATCATCCCCTACTAAAAAAGCTCAAAAATTTAAAACTTTAAAAAATATGGCCCCTTACTTGAAAATAAAACCGGAAAATTCTTTCTTTATGCATTTTTGGTTGATGTCCCTTAAAGAACTTGTATGGTCCATCCCCCTTGGGAAGTAGTTTAGATCGACGCTGCACGGAAACCGCCTTTCCCGCATGTAAAACCCAACCCCGTCCCCAAAAGTTCAAAAAAGCTTGTCAAGCCCATGTTGGTTTGGATTAATTTAATGTTTGGTTCTTTGTTCAATGTTTAGCCTTCCCACAAAAATCTCCCTTTTGAATAACATCAAAATCAAAAACTTTTTAGGGGGCAATGGCAATGTTAAATGGGGCCAGGGGGGTTTTAAAAACCTTTCCACAATTTTAAATGGGGGAACAATGAGTAGTGTTATGTACGCCCTTTTTTTTTTTGGGGCAAACCCACAAATGGTAGGCATTTTTCCCAAGTCCAAAGGGTTTCTTCCTAGGGTTTTGCCCTTTAAAAAAATTAAATTTAAGTCTTTTAAAACCACCTCAGTTTCCCCATCAGTTTGTGGGTGACGGGATAGCCCGGAAAACAAAAAAACTTAGTTCCTAATTTTTCCCAAAATTTCTCCCCAAAAAAGACTCGAAATTTTTTCATCCCGATAAACTAAAAAAATTGTTTGGTATCCCAATGCGGCTTTACCTCTCAAAAGAAAAAATTTCAACAATGTGTTTTTGCATAATCATTTTTTTGAAAAGGAAAAAAACTGAACCCTTTTTGGGAACCCTTACCCACAACCAAAAAAAATGGGAATTTTTCAAACCCCTTCCCTAGTCCTTGGTTCCTAACATAAAATCTAGGTTTTTGTCTATCCAAGGTTTCCATGGGGAAAGGGACCTATACTCTTAAAACCTTTAAAAGAAGTCATCTAAAGTTTTTCCCCATGGGGATACCCAATCTTCTTTACCGTAATGTTTTTGGGTTTTGGCGCGGAAAGTCAAACATTTTTTTCTCCATGCCCCATCCTTCTTAGGCCCCAAAAATTTCCAGGCATGCACAGGGATTTCTGTTTTTCTTTTCACGTCCCCCTTTTCTCCTTTAAAATTTAAATCGCCTGCCTTTGGAGCCCTTTGGCCCCCCCTTCCGGTTTTGCCCTATAAGCTGGTTGTTTGGAATCGTTTGCTGGGGGGAAAAGGTCAATTTGGTGCTCAAACCAGAATAGGGGGGAAACCCCTTTTGGAAATTTCCTTTGGGAAGACATCTTCAAAGCCCTGCAAAAGAGCCAAAACCCCCTTTTAAAGCAAAATTAGACAGTTCGTTAGTAGAAAAACATGTTCTTTAAAAAATAGCAACAAATAGGTTGCCTCATCTTAACGCTCCCCCTCATACACTCGCTCTTCCCAAACAAAATTTTCCCCTTTTGAAGGGCTCCCCTCTCCTTTTCACTCAAAAAACCAAAGTTGATTCCCTTCAACTTGGTTTTCTCAACTTTTTCCCAGCCTTTTTCTTTTTTTCCTTTTGATTTGACTTTTATATTCCTTTTTTTTCCCTCATTATTTTTGCTCTCTCATTTCCCTCGGGTTTTCATTTCCCCTTATGTTTTGCAAAAAGTTGTTGTAGCTGAAGGGGCCCTTTTTTACACTTGTTTGGTGTTAAGGGGTTTAAGTTTTAAAGTTTTTTTCCCTTGGTGAAAAAGGGCGTATACTTTTTTGAAAAGCCTTCTGAAAAACCTTCTACCCAAATTTTCCCATGGCCCCCCCAAAAACATATGAATGCTTGCTTTGGGGCACTACATCACATAACACCCACCCTTTCATACCTACCAATGGGGAAAAACCAATCTTTGCTTCTTACTCACCTTAGTCTACCCATATAAATTAAACCCAACTGCAATTTTAGGGAAATTGGGTGTCTAAAAATTTTTGGGACCCCTACCCTTTTCAAAAATAAAAAATTTAACTAAATTCATTAGTGCAACTCCCCCCAAATCAATGACCCAAAATTCAAATGGGATCTCCTAAAATAACATTAGTATAAAATATATTTTCTTTTTTGCACCCCCTCTTTTTCCCTTTTCACCTCCACATTCAAATTTTCGTTTTTATATTTCCCAAATAGCCTTCCCATTGAAGGCCTTCTTCTTTAACTGGGCATCCCCCAAATGGAGGCATATCATCTTCTTCACTATCCCCCTTAGTTTATACTCCCCCATCATCACGCAAAACCCTTTAAAACCCCTATTTGGACATTGACTAGAATTTTTGGATCTGCCTTAAAATTTTAAAACACCCTAATGTCACGATTTTTTTGAAGTAGAAGATTCGGGGTTTCCCCTTGGGTTTTACCGGGTGGGAAACCCACTTGCCTCAGCCCCCTTTTTGGGTTTTGGGTGGGTAAAGGTTTTTCCCTTCCTTCTTCCATTGATTAGTTTTCCAAAGGGGGATAAACCCATTCCCCTTGTTGAAACGTAAATTACAAATACCCTTCCGCTTAGGTTGGTTCTCAACCTTCATAGCCTTGGAAAAAATACCCTCCAATTCAAACTTAATGCTGCAATTAAACCCCAAAGCAAAAAACCTACCCAATTTTTCCCTCTCTTCCTCTCTACATTCCCCCTAATCAAAAGTGACTTCCATCCCCTTTAAAAATTACTCTTTCTACACTTGGGGTTCCTGCCTCAGATTTTTGGAAAACTTGTTGTGAAATTTAAAGATAGAAATTTTTGCGGCCCAAAAAACCGTTCTTCTTTAACTCTTTTCTTCTTTCCCCAAGGATAAAAAGGTTTGGCTCGCCACCCCCTTCTCCTTTTAAACATTAGTTGATCCCCACCAAAATATAGCATAATCTGAAAACTCTTTTTGGTAGCAAGTTTTACTTTCTTTTCCTACTATAGTTGTGCAATCAAACCCCAAATTTTTTTTTCCCCTTTTTCTCCCCTTTTAATTACGCTCGGGATCATTTTTCCCCTTTGGAAAGGAGGAATTTCTTTTTAATGCTATTTCAATTGATCTTTCCTCTTTTTCCCCTATTTTCCCCTTATCTTCTCAATCTCTGGTTCCTCTACCCGCCCAAATAAAAACCTCTAAAACCCCCAACAGAAGGCTCTTTAAAAAAATAAACATCCGACTTTTCTTCTCCACCCCTCGGGTACTTTTTCCTGGGAAACCGACTCCCCCTCTTACCCCCTTTTGGAATACGTTTGTGGTTTGCTCTTTTTTTGGCTCTAGGGTCTCATAAATTTGTTCCATTCCTTCTTGTAAAATCCTTTTCTTTTTCTCCCCTAAAACGCCTAATTAAAAAACCTTAGAAATAAACCTTCCCCTCTCCCCTTCAGGAGAATTTTTGTTGCATAGTTCTTCAGAAAAGTTTAGACTAACACAAATATTATATGTTTAAAAACCTAAGATACACCCCCTTACGTTTTTTTCATTAAAAAGGGATGATATCAACAGTCCCCGTGTATTTTTTCCCCAATTAAAGATGATATAAAATCCCCCAATTTCCTCGTATAAATTTTCCTTTTGGAATAACCCAAAACTACACCAATTTCCTTACGTAGAATTCAAAAACAACTCAAAGGGTTCGAAAATTTTCGTCTTTTTTCTACCCAAATTTTTTTTTTTTTTTTTGTTTTTTGGGTTGTTGCTCTTGATCACTTTTTTCTTTTCTTTTTTTTTCTCTTCTTTTTTTTTTGTCGTGATTTTTATTTCTTTTTTTTTAAAAATTCGCCTGTCGATATTACACTATCAAAAAAATCTTTTACTAAAAAATTTGGGAATTATGATAATTTTTTTAAACGATTGGGAGTTATGGTTTTTGGATTTTCCCCTTCCTCAACCGAAATTGATTTTTTGGGGACAAACCAAAGTTTGAACCAAACGGGTTACAAAACTACAAAAACCCTGTGCAAAACCCCCAATCCCAAAAACCCGTTGGGAAATTTCGTTGCTAAGAGGGCCCAAACACTTTTAGTGGAAAAACCACGATTGATTGTCTATAGGGAGACAAAAACCCTTGGGGAAATTAAAAATGAAGACCCCCAAAATGGGAATGAAAGATCGATTATAGTGGGGAAATGAACCCCACGGAAATAAAATTCGAAAGTTCTAGTTTGTTTTTGGGAAAAACCCCCCCCCCCCCCCCCCCCAAAAGGGGATGAGCCTTAAAAAAGATGTTTAATGTTAAAAAGATGTAAATTCTTTATCGGGTTTTTTTAACCCCTAGGACCCTTAATTGGGGTTTACAAGGGTTTCATTAACCCTTTTAAAACGAAAATAACTTAGTTTAAGGGTTGCGTAAAAAAAAGAAAAAGAACAAGAAAGCCGGCGGTTTTTTTTTAAACATGAAGGGCCCGGCGGTTGGAATAAAGGGCCCGGTGGCCTTGAAGAGATACACGGCGGAAGTACTTCTAGAGGGTTTTATCTTTTGGGTGGATTTTTGCTTGACTCCTTTACCCCGGCCTTTTCCCCTTTTAGCCGTTTTGGTCTAGCGGGGATGATTTGTTTTAATTTTGGGGAATTTTCCTTTCACGGTTGTGCCTTGAAAGTACAGCCCTCTTAAAACCCCGGGGGTGTCCCATGTGACTTGTACAAGAGAAAGGGTTTTTCCCAGGGGTTTTTCCCCAACCCGTTCCAAATTCAAAATTTGCTTAATTTTTTCCCGGGGTTTTCATGGAATCCTTTATCAACCCTTTAAAGTGTTCCCTTGGGGTCGTTTCGCTCGGACTTCTTGTAAATCGGTCCATGCGACTTTAAAAGAGGCCCCCACATTCTTTTACGACTCGACTCTCATCTTGGATCTCATCAGTGGGGAAGGTGTGGGTGTGTGTGGGGGCAACATCGAAAGTAAAAGGGGTGTGTATGTGTGGGGGTTATGTTTTGTGTGTTAAAGAAAAGGGGGATTGAAGTGGTTTTAAGTGGGGGTTTCAAAGGTGTTTCCCACCAGTTAAAGGGGAAAAGTTTTGGTGGTGGGCTTATTGTGTGTGTGTATTTGTGAGGGGCCCGGTTTGTGAGTGACATTTGTAAATTTGTTGTATGTGTAAAATTGGCGTTAAGTTGATCTTGAATTGACTGGGGGAAAAAGAGTGTTGATCCTTTTGATCGATTGGTGAAGGGGGTTTTGTGTTGAGTGTTTTTTTTGGGGGTGTAAAGGGAAGTAGAAAGTTGTAATTTTCTATTTAAATTTCAAAATTGAAGTGTAATTAAAAAAGCCAATTTGAAAATTTTAAAAAACACATTTAAATCATTGTTTAATTTATGTATTTGAATTTGGAAATTAGCCTTTTTTACCTTTGGGGGAATCTTTTCAATTTTGAAATTTTTTTTGAATTTTTAAAGTTAAGCTGCCCTTTTTTTGTTAAGTTGCGTTTGTTATAGTGTGGGAAGGGAAGTGTAGCCCCCCCCCCCCCCCCCCCCGGGTTGAGGGGAGTGTATTTTTTAGTGTTTTGGGGGGTTTTTAAACTTAGTTTAAGGGGGTTTTTTGTATATTTAGCGTTGGTTGTTGTATGTTTTTGTTTAAAATTTTTTGTTGCTTTGGGGTGATTGTGGGGCCCTGAGTAAATGATTGGAATCCCAAAAACCGGGCAAAAAAATATCATTAGGACAAAAAGTTAAAGGGTTTGAATCTTTGGGGATGAGGGTCCCTTTTAGCAAATCGACCCCCAAAATTATTTTTTTACTAACCTATTTTTCTTATTCATGTATTATTATTCCAATTTGGCACACTTTTTCATACTTTACAGGGCGATTGGGCCCAAAAAACTTAGACTCTTTTTATGGGGGTTTTTCCATGGACCCAACCCCAAAAAAGGCGATAAGTTTGGGTGAAAAAATTCCCCATAGAAGAGGGTTTTTATCTTGAAGAATTAAATTTTTTATTAAATTTTTTATTTATTGGAATATTTATGTTGTAATCTTTTTTGGGGCACTTTCATTTTGTTTTTTAATTCTCACTAAGGGCCGGGTACCCTAAAAGTGGGATAGTTGTAATTTTTAAAGGGCTTTCAACCCTTTAAAAGGGGGCAAAATATAAAAAACTTGCTTAAGTAGGGTTTTGAGGGGGCCAATTTTTTTAGAAATTTGACAAACCTTTTTTATGAGGATTAGGGTTCTTCCCAATTGTCCCTTAGACTTTTATCAAATTTTAACCCCTCCGAGTTTTAAAAATTTTGGGGGAGTGCAAAATTTGGGAAAAAAATGAATTTTTATCAATTTCCCTTTTGGGGTTTTGATTTCTTTTCTTTCTTTGTGTGAATATCTAGGGTTGGGCTTGAGATTGTTTTGGTCAAAAATTTTGGGTTAAAATTTTTTTTTCAAAATAAATTTAGTTTTTTGAGTTACTTATCATAGTGTTATTTTATTTAACATTTCTTATCTTTGTTCAGTGGGAAAGCCTTATTCTATAGGGGGAATCACGGTATTGTCTTTACTGATTATTCTTGAATTTCACGTGATAATTCAAAACTTGTTTTAGTTTTTTTTTGAAAGGGGTTTAATTTTTTTGGGTTGGATTGTTCGGTTTTTTTATTGATTCCGGATTTTATTTGCACCCTTTTTAAACACACAAATTCTTAATTATTGAACAAGAATTAGGGTTTTCTTTTTGGGGGGTTTGGGTTTTTACTCCCTTTGATTGTGCTTTTAAATTTCCCCTTTTAAACACATCATTTTTTGGTTTTTGGCTATATCATATTTTTGGAAATTTTAAGGGTTGAACCTTTCCCAATTGAAGAATTGGTTATTTCACGGAAAATTTGGGCCCTTGTTCTTTTTGATTGGACTAATTTTATTGCATTGTTTGGAAATTTTTTTTTCCCTTTTTTAAAATTTGGTTTTTTATTTGCTTAGACCTTGGTTTTAGGCAAAATCGTAAAAAGAGGAAGTTGTTTGGTTGTGAAATTGTGTATTGCTTTTGTGTTAAATTTTGGGGCCCATTGTGTAGTTTTTGTAGGGGAGAACAAAACAAGGAAAAAAAGGGAAAGGGGAGTAGTTTGAATTTGAAAATTTAAAAAAGTCATTAAAGTGTAAAAGTAATTTTAACTAATTTTCTTAACACTTTTTGTTGGGAAATTTTTAAATTTATCTTCTTGAAATAGTTGAGTATCCTTAAATTTTTGGCCCTTTTTTGTGTACTTGAACCGTGAAAATGTTAAGGGTAATTATTTGTTTTTGTTTTTGGGTTTTAACACAAACATGTCTTGTAAAATGGTTTTATTTTACTAATGTATTTTGCCCGGAATTTATACTTTTACTACTTAAAGGGTGTTTAACAAAGGGAAATTTGTTCCATATTCTTGTAGGGTATAAGGAATTTTGTGTCTTTTTATGTTGTGGTAGTTGTTGTACCCAATGTGGTAGTTGCATCATTAGTAGAAAAATAAAAAATTGCCATACTTACATCCTGAATCGTATAAAAATTTCATTGGTTAAGGGTAAAAGGGAGTTTTCATGTGAACCCCAAAGGGGTAGGGTAGTTCGTTTTTGGGGGTTTAAAAAATTTTGATGAAATTTAGTGTGTATTCTTCCCATGTGGCATTTTTCCCTATTTTGCTTTGGGAGGGCCCTTTGTTATATGATAGGGGGGTCTTACATGATGGCTTCAAGAATACTTTTTTTTTTTAGAAAAGGGGGGAAAACGTTTTATTCTGAATTTGTTTTGCCTTTGAGGTCCAAGGTTCAGCAACAGATCCGTGGGCCATCAGAGATTCCTGAGAAACACAACCCATGAAAACCCAAACCCTTTTTTGGGCCATATTGTGCAAAAGCGACATGCCAACCTTAGAGGTTTTTTTAAAGGCCCCCTAAATTTCATGAGCTAACATATTCAGGGGCTAAATTTGTCAAGAACAAATGTTTCCAACCATCAAAGCATCTTAAGGGGGAGAGTGATATGTGTAGGGTCACTAGGGGGGGCCAGACTGTTCAGAGGGTATTTTTGTCCCCCTTCCCGAGGTTTTAGAGGGCTATGAGTTTGTTGACGGGCAAACATTGAGGGCCATAGGGTCCGCGCCATACAGATGAGTTAGGAAAAGGGAAAACCAAAATCAGTTGGGAAAAGGGTTGAGACAAAAGGGGGGACCCCAAAAGGGGTATTGGGTATTGTTGGTGTTGAAAGATAGGTACTCCCAGGAAAAAGAGGAAAAGGAAAAAAAAATCACCCCCCATGGTATTTTTTGAATCGGGATTTTGCAGTGATTTTCTTCTTGGGTGGGTTGTAGGGGGAAATTGAGCTTAAAGCATTTTTTATCTGTCAAAATTTTAGAAAAAAACATTTTTTAGAAATTGAGGAGATGAGAGGGGAAACAAAATCCGTGAAAACCCAATTTATTAGGGCAAAAGGGCCCAAAAAAAATTTTAAATTTGGTGATGAGGGCCCTTTTTGAACCAACAAACCCAAAGAATTATTTTTTTACTAACCTTTTTTTTCTCTTATTCATGTATTGTATATTCCAACAGGCACACTTATCTTTCCCTTTTTTGGGTGTTTGGGCAAAAAATCACTAAAACTCAGCTTGTGGGTTATCCAGGAACCGGGGCCTTTAAAACCCGCAATGAGTTAGGGACGAATCTTTTTGGGAAAAGCTTGCTTTATTAGGGGTATTTTTTTTTATTAAATTAAATTTTTTTTTTGGAATTTATGTTGTAATCTTTTTGGGACACTTTTATTTGCTTGTAATTGTCTTTGGACCAGTACCCTAAAGTGTTAAATTTTTTTGTAAATTTTTTTAATTTTTTTAACCCTTTTTAAAAAATTACTAAAAAAAAAACTTGCTTTTTGTGGGGTTTTTTAGGGGTTAGCTAAAATTTTTTGAAATAGAAAAAACTTCAAATGGGGAGGGTTTAAAGGGTTTTTTTTAAAAAACAAGTTTTCTCTTTCAATTTTTAAATCCCTAAATTTTTAAAGGTTTTTGGGGTTTGGGTCCCAAAGGGTAATTTGTGAGTAATATCAAATTTTCCTTGTTGCAATTTTCCCTTTTTTCTTTAGTGAGTGGTATTAGGGTTGATTTAGAAGTGTTTTGACTGAGTTTTTTTTGCATTTGTAAATTTTAAAAATTTTTGTTGCTTCAATTGATTTTGGTTTTAAAAATTCAATTAACCTTCTTTTAAATGGATCACTTTGGGTTTGGGGAAAGTAGATCTTTGGAATTTGGGGGCTTGTTTTTTTGTTATGTAATTCAAGTGACATTATTTGTGTTTAATGTTTGGGTTTTAAAAAGGGTTTTATCATTTGGAAATGTTAAAATTTTAAAGGTTTGAGCATTTGATTTTATTGCTCTCCATTAGGGGTTTACGCAAAAAGGGTAAATTTGTTTGAACTGAGATTGAACATTTGCCTTGAGGTTTATAATTTGTTCCCAAAGGGAGTGTTAAACTTGTTTTTTAAACACTAAAAATTTAATATCAAAGCTGGGAAAATACTTGGTTCATTTTTAAAATTGATTTAGTGGTGTTGAAGAATTGGTTTTTGCATTGGGTTTTTTACGCCATTGTTAAAAGTGGGTTGGAAAAATAGTTTTTTTTGACATTGTCTAAAATTTTCTTTTTTAAAATTTGGGTTTGGGATGTGCTTAAACTTGGTTTTAAGGGACATCAAACTTTTTGGTATCAAAAGGGATCATCATACTTGGAATTAAGATTATTTTCCCCCATTTTTTTAAAAAAATTGGTTCATAAATTTTTGAAAGGGAAACGTGCCCTTGGGTTTAACTAGTTTGATTGACCCTTGTTTTTTTTTTTTCTTTCAAAATTTGGGTTTTTCATGGGGTTAATCTTGGGTTTTTTGGCCTTTTCTTTATGTGCCCCTTTAAAAAACCAATTTTAAATGTATAAGACACAAAAACTAAAATTTTGGAAAACCCAAATTAAAAAATTTTGGGAAAAGGGGGCGTAAAAACAATTTTCCAAAAAGATGATCTGTAAAAAACAATTGAAATCACAATTAAAAATGGGAATGTCCGAATTTTAAATTTTACTTAAAAACAATTAAAGGTTTTGAAATTTAAATTTTAATCAAAAACCCAAAAAATTTTTTGTGAACGATTTAAAAAAAAAGGATAAACTAATTTCCCCACCAAATATAAATTTATTTGTTTTGAATTAAGTTGGATTTGATGTTGTTTTTATTTTCACACAACAAGGTTTTAAAAACCCCCCTCGCCACCCCATCACTCAAAAAAATTTATAAAAGTTTGGGGAAAAAGGAGGGTTCCCCACTTTTTTCCAAAAACCCGAAAAAAAAAATATTGTTCAAAAAGCTCCCCTAAACCCTACTTTAGTAAATATTTATTTCTTGCTCCAATTAGAGTTAAATTTTCCCAAAAAAATTTTGTCTATTTCCAAATAATGTGGCCAGTCCTAATTCAACAAATTACAATAAATCAAAATGTCCCAAAAATGATTACAAAGTAATTAGTTCAAAGATAAATTAACAAATATAAAGATGGTCTTCAAAGAGCCAGTTCTTCAAGTCAAGCAAATAATTTGTTGGTTCAATTTATCTTTAGTTTACATCGATCCATGAATAACTCACAAGTTAAGTTTTAGTGAGTTTGTCCATGCCCTATAAAACCTGACAACTATCCCTGTTGGAATGTACAACAATAAGTAATAGAAAAGAAGTTAGTATATAAAGATTTTCGGGGTCGGTTTGTTTAAAGAGGACCCTCATCGCCAAATTTTGTAATCCTTTAGCTCTTGCCTTGATGATAGGTCTTGTAGGATTTTGATTCCTGTCAATTATTTTTGCCAATATTCGGTTAATCTAATCCTCTAGCCCTCAATCAATTCATCGACGATCTTGTACTAATGATGTAAAATCTCTATCCTCCTTCCGTACAACATGTATTCCAGTTTATATCCAAGCATCGCAGTATACCTTGTATTTTATCAAATGCAAGGAAATAAAAAATTTTAAGTTAATAAATTTAATTCCCAAGTTCTACCCACTCTTTCTTATTATGATAGATTTTTCTTTTGCTAATGAGTTACCAAGTCAATTTCTTAAGATATTGATTGCTTAACTCAATCTATCTCTAATTTATAACCTATTTCAACCTAGGCTCTGATACCAACAAAAGCTATCACACCCCTCCTTAGGCACTCAATGTGACAACCTACCACGATCGCTCAAATCCGGCTAAGCGACCACAAAGCATTTCCATCCAAGTACTATACCTGTTCGATTAAATCATAAGATTTAAATGCCTTTAACATTCATGTACCCTAATTCTCACAATATATATATATATTATATATATATATATATAACAAGAATATTAGATAATTACCTATTTACATAGCTGTCAGTGGGTCCCATTTCACATAGATACATAAAAGCTCTGTGGAGTCTAACATAAACTTTTACATTACTATAATTCAAGTCTAGCAATCCGATTCATGTTCTAAATCCTCGCTTTCTCTCATAATACCCCTGATCTTTTAGCTTTACAATATAGGCTTATCGTAGTTCGACGACCCATAAGAAAGTTTAGGTAGTCACGACCTATAAGAAAAAATCTGTGGGAGGGTAAGTGATAGGAATCTAAATCTGACAAGACCTATCATTAGGGCAAGAACTAAAGGATTTCAAATCTTAGCGATGAGGACCTATTTTGACCACATCAACCTTGAAATTATTTGTTTACTAACCTCTTTTATCTTATTCATGTATTATATATTCCAACAGGCACACTTATCATATTTTATAGGGCGATGGACAAACTCACTTAAACTCAGCTTGTAGGTTATCCATGGACCCACCTGAACCCGGGGATGAGTTGGGCCAACGAATCTATGGAAGAGCTCGCATGATGAACACTATTTTGTTTTATTTTTTAATTGTTATTTAGACTATTTTATGTTGTATTTTCTTTTGGGACACTTTTATTTGCTCATAATTGTCTTTTAGGACGAGTCACCTTAAAAGTGGCATAGTTGTAATTTTTGTGCATTTTCTAACCCTAAAGGGAGCAAGTATAAATACTTTCTTATAGTAGGGTTTAGGAGACCAAAATTTTTAGATTAGAACATCACATTTTCATGAGAGAGCTTAGGGTTTCCCTAGTTCAATATCCTTTTATCAATTTCAATTTCCAAGAGTTGAAATTGTGGCGAGTGCAACAAATTGAAATTGTGAGTCATATCAATTTCTACTTGTTGTGTTTTCTTTTTCTTCTCTAGTGTGTAATATCTAGGGTTGGATTAGAACATTTCTTGGGCAGATTTGAATTGGTATCAATCCAAATTAGTGTGTTTATCTTAAATATTTATCATACTTGTGATTCTCCATCAACTATTGTTTATCACTCTTGAACCGTGAATTGGAAATTGTTGAAAGGGAGATTTACGGAATTGGATCTTGTTATCTTGGTGTATTTCACGTGGATTTCACTTGTGATTATTGTTATTTGGGGAAAAGTATCATTGTTGGATTATTAATTGCAATTTTGAACCTCGGATTTCATTAAATCTCCATTCAGGTTCACGCAATTCATGATCTTTTTTGAACTGGTTTATATTTATGAGTTAAGGTTATTTCTTTGATTCATTTGCATGTGCTTAGGCTTGGTTTGAGCACATCATCTTTTGGTTTTCAGAGCATCATCTACTGGATTTATCTTGATTCACATCTTTTGAAGAACTGTCATAAACTTTGGGGTTTT
>JBBMOL010003670.1:0-14632 GCA_037954665.1 Laguncularia racemosa | reverse complement strand
TTTGGGAAATTTTATTTTAGGTAACCTTTATTCCTTATTTATTAGGAATAGTTATTACCTACTACAAGATGATATTTTTAATCCTTCTTTAAAGGGAATAAAAATTTTAAGTAATGAACAATCACGCCCTCAATAAATTACTATTAGTTATATTCCATAATAGCTAAATAGGGACACATTGGTATTTTCAATCACATTTCTAATTTAATATTGCAATAAATGAGGTAAGATAGACAATAGAATAAAATTTCTTCCAATAAACATTTATATGAAGTTAATACTAAAATATAAATTTATATTTTATTACTGACAATAATCATTTAAAAGAATGACATTTTTATTCCTATGAATTTCATCTTAAAAAGTAAATAGCCTATAGGTGAGTGAAATAGAGGATGAACTTTATGTTAAGTTGGATAAGTAGAGGATGATCTAATGGATCCATTATAATAAAGTTAGTTATACATATGTGACATGTTAAATATACACTAGGATGTTGACATTGCTAAATGCACTAGTGGGTGTGTGATATGTGGCACCACTCATGGTCATCTTCTTCCTTTTGCATCTTCTTGCTCTCTCATTTAGGTTGGATTTATTTTTTTTCTTTTCTTTTTCTTCTTTCATTTTTTTTTTTGCTTGATTTTGATTCATTTCAATCCAAATTGAATCCAAATAATGAATGAATTAATGTTAACCTAACAAAACTTAATCATATTTTTCAAGACAAGCTTAAAAATTGGGTAATTTTAGAGAGATGAAGTTCAATGTGAGAAAATCTAATTTGTGGTGATTTTGAGTGTTATCTTTAAATCTAATTGTGCTTTTACAGATTACGAGAAATTAAAGATAAATATAAATTCTAAACAATAAACATTTAAATAAATAAAAATTGTAACTTTTCCTTAGAAACCCTTTTAGCTGAAACCTAATTACTTGCACAATATTTTTAAAGAAAATCGTTGTTTTTATCAAAAACAACAATATAGAAAATGAAAATAAGCTACTTAATTGTGCTATACTTACCATCGTGCGATTTATGTCTGCTCCATTTCCCTAACAAGATTTTTATAGGCATAGTACATAATATCGCTATGTGGCAGTTTGGCGATTATAATGAATTGATATAAAAACCACCTCTAAATTTCACATTTGTTGAGCCTTTTAATATATATATTTTCGTTGAAGAAATATTCTCGGAGTATTCTAAAATTCATTACCGAACACTTGATCGATAGCCATGGAGAAACGCACATTTTTTTTTTTTCATTAAATTTTTTTTTTTCAAGTTATAGAAAATTTCTCATTCATTAATCACGGATACTTTACTTGATGGATTAAAGAAGAGAATAAAGCATGGCAAATGAAAAGAGAAGAATAAATAAATATTCAGTCAACTTTTCATTTGATACAAAAGGATAGTTAATCTTCCATACGCTCGGGATAAGGTACGCTGGTGGTTTTTGTGTTTAGCTCAAAGGTGATGGATTGTATATATCTAAATATCGAAAATATACGGCATAAATTCCTCCGGGACATGTACAATAAAATTCCATCTACTTTTTCCTTCCTTATATCATACGAGGACAAGGAATAGAATGCACGTAACTTTTTTAGTATGAGAATGCTAAATATAGAATGCGTGGCCATATAAATGAAGGGAGTGGAGATGGTTGATCTCATGCTTAGTAAGAAAAATGGGGAGTCTCAAGAGTGGAGGTCACTGGTGGCTCTTGGTGTGCTGCTTCCTTGTGTTGGTCGTCCTCATTGAGTGTGACGAAAATGATGCTGCAGCCGAGGAAAATGATTACTTTCCTCAAAATATTATTATATCCGGTGTTTACTCCATTTCCCAAACATGATTTTTATAGGCATAGTATGTAGTATCACGATGTGGCAATTATAATGAATTAATATAAAAACCACTTTTAAATATGATGTTTGTTAAACCTTTTAATATGTTTTTTAGTTGAATAAATATTCTCCGAGTTTAAGGACACCATAGAGAAGGGCACTAATCTTTCTTTTTTATTTTTTTTGTTATATAAAGTTTCTCATTCATTAATCTCAGAACTTAATTTTAAGGCCTACTATTGGAAATTGATTGTCTTTTTTTATTTTTCCACTTATTCTGTAAAAAGTGGGTCAATGGAATAAATTTTCGTCGTGCATAGGATGCATGCATAGCGGACCATCTAAAAATGTAGCAGGTTTAATTGTCTTGATAACTTACTGAATTAAATATAAACGACGTTAATGGTAGATAACGTCGTTGATATCAACTTATAATAAATTAGCAAAATCTAAAGCTTTTTCTTAATAATATTTCCCAAAACACTCTCTAGACATACCATGTATAATTGAATTCGTAACTTAATTATCTTCTCTTTTGCAGTTAGAATGTACCTTCACTGTAATAGTTGACACATCACGTCCTAACGATGCTGCAACAACTCATAACGTTTACATAGGATTCGGTGACAAAGATGGAAATGATGTGGTAATTCGTCCCCTCAATTCCAATTTTACAGGACGAATGATGCCACTCTCACCAGTAACATTCAACAATGATTCATCCATTAAACCTTTCCAAGCTTGCACTATTGATCAGTATCAAGCGACTAACGTATGCATCGAAATAAAAATATGTCATATTTATTTAAGTTAATGGATGAAAAGGATAATTGAAGAGTAAGCTCGGTCCAAGTTCTTATATCAGAACACAACAAGAGTCACCTTAATTCATAAAGATACAAAATTAGAGCATATTTGCCACCTAAAAAATGGTATGGTGTTGATCAATGTCACAGTGAAGTTGCTCCTGAAGAGTTTGGGAAGAAAAAGAAGGGAAGAATTTTTATCCACAAGAAGAAAGTTTGACACATGTTAAGTGTCTAAAGAAGAAATTCTTTACACTTTTCAATATTAGTTACATAGTTTAAGAAAAAGCAAATGCATGAAAAAATAAAAAGATTTCTTTATTTAGCTTGTTAATAAGTGTTAGTGGAGTAATCGTGAATTCTTTCCAATTTTCATGAGTTGTGGTTTTAATGTACATTTGAAATATAAAATGGCCAATAATGATCTCAGCATCTAAGTATATTCATTGGTCATTATCGAATGTATTTTGGTTTAGGTTGAGTCGAGAAACAGTGGCCTTACATGTATGGGTATCTATATATCTTTATTTTTTAGCTTCTAAATACACAGATTCTAAGTAATAAAGTTTTTTATTTATCATTTTCACCGCTTGGCAATGGTTTGCTATGATGCACATATGACTAGTTTAACTCAACACTTTAATTTCTGCAATCCATTGTTTCTATATACAAGGTTTCCAATGTTATATGTAAAATCATGTTGATCAATTGATGATGTGCGCAAGCTTTTCATCAAAACTATAATAATCCACTCCACAATTTATCAAACTTATGACAATTTTATCATGACATAAGGACATCGATATACCCTCATCAAGAGGGTAAGAGGGCATTGGGTAGAAGCCAACATCAATCAACTTCATCCATGCAATTTGAAGGATAACCATCTTTTTTTATTTGTAGCTACCTATCAAGCATAGATTTAGGCTCAACCTCAATGAAAAATAAAATAAAATAAAGTTTCAAATAACATAATTTAATAGACCAAGAACTTTAAAATAAAATGTATATTGTATCATACATATATTTATATATTTATGTACATATATAACTTCTTTTACCCAAATTGTTGCTGGCGACTTGAAAGCTCCGTTATTTTGATAATAGATATAGGCACATTATTAGAGATTGACAAACTTATTCACAATTGGACCATTTTTGGTCATTTTCGATGGATTCCACAACTCTACATTGTTTGACAAAAGTGCTACATCCATGCCACACTAATTTCCTATTTTGTCCCTCTTTGTTTCCAAATTGTGCCTGCCGCATGTTTTTACTATGCAAGGATACATTAAGGCTTTCAATCTTACTTGATACAACTTAAGCCTGTATTTTCTATTAATCATAATCAAATAAATCCTATACTTTCAACATTGCTAACTTCTCTTGATAATAATTTTAATAATAACAAAAAACTAAGAGATTACTAACTAAGTTATTAAGTGTGCAGACAAATAATATACATGTAATTTAGTTTAATCTCTCAGAAGAGAAGTTTTCCTCTCAAGTTTTACTTAGAAGGTAACTCAAAGAATGACGTAAAGAGTAAACCTACGGTATAACTCTTAAGTTTTTAGTCAGAAGGTAACTCAGAGAACAACTCAAAGAGTAGACTTGTTGCGCTAACATAACTGCAGAAACAAACAACATGTTATAGGATGAATTTATACTTGAAGATTTAATCAACTTGAAGACTTAGCTCCAAAGTTGAATGTATTTAGGTAATACATTCGAAATGTTCCACAAAATTGGTCAATACATCTAGGGGATTTGAAATTATAATTAGTTTAAAGATTAAAATTGAAGTTGGTCTAGACCTAACAAAGCAAAGTATGTTTGATGGAGATTGATATTTTTCAAAATTCAAAGCCACACTTAAGGAGCAGAAAATATTAAAAAAGGATAACAACCAAGATACATTTCTATATTTAAGGGATATGAAGTCAACCATAGTTTTGAAGATATTATCCATGCACTTTGCAAATAATATAGAATTGAACAAGGAACATTTTTGAATTAGAGATAAACAACAAAATATTCGGAATAAACCCTATCTCTAACGTCTAGCTTATCTCTTCTAGCTATTGCATGATCAGAAGTAATATACACTCAACGTCCAAGAAGAACAAAACACAACATAACTCAACACAACATGAAAAAAAATAACTTAGCATTCTCTATAAAAAAATTCTGTTACATTTCATTTTTACTTTGTAACGAACTTAATGAGGATTACATTATCGTTATTCCTCATTGATTTTGATTTATTGTGAGAGTTATATTGCAAATAGGCACTAAGTTTAGTGATAGCAATCAAACTCTTCCAGGACCTATCACTCGGGCCCGAGCTAAGGGTCTCCATAATCTAGCTTTGAGGGTTTTGCTAGAGAAACCTAACCTAGAGAAAACTAACCTACTTCCTACATCTTTTCACTATAATTTTGATGCACTTTAGTAGGTTCATTTGTCAGTCCTACAGGATGCAAAAACACCCATACTATTGAGCGAATCAGAGTTGTCAACGGAACTTGATTCAAAAGCTTCTTGAAGACTGGCATCATAAAGGACCATTTCTTTTATATATTTATTCTTTATGAACTATTTTAGTTGTATTTTGGTTTTGAGAAACTTTTATTTCCTTGTAATTTTCATTTAGGGCTAGCCACCTTAAAAGTGGCAAACTTGTAATTTTGACCACTTTTTAACCCTAGGAGTAGCAAGTATAAATACTTGCTTAAGAGAGGGTTTGAGGGGGCCATATTTTGCAGATTTGAGAGACACTTTCACTTGTGGAATTAGGGTTCTTTCCTTAGTTCAAAACTCTTATCAATTTCAACCCAAGAATTGAAATTGTGGCGAGTGCGACGAAGGGGAATTGTGAGTCATATCGATTCCACCTTTGTTGTATGTTAGTGAGTCATATTTAGGGTGGATTTGAATCTTTCTTGGACATATTTGTGTTTGTTTTTCGTGAATAATCATATTTTAAATTGATTATTCATTGAGCACTTGAATTATATATATCATTTTAGCTTGTGGCGAGAATTTGTGATTGAAAGGGGGAAGTGGATTTCACGGTTTTTATTGCTTTCTTTGATCTGATTTCCATGTGATTTTCAATCCTTATTGTGGTTACTTGGTGAATGTTAAAAATTCAGATTATAATTACATCATTTGATCAACATTTTCCATCAAAACCTACGAGGTGTTCACGTGGATTGTCTCATTAGTAGACCAGTTTGTGATTGACTTGAGACTTGTTTTCTTTGATTCAATTGATTTTTCTTGGACGTGGACTTGAGCACATCATCTTTTTCGTATCAAATCATATGTTGAGAGAAGGGATTGATTGTGTTTGATTTTGTGATATACATCTTCAATTAGGGTATTCAATTTTGAATTGCAATTATGTTGTTGTAATTTGTGAGTTGCGAAATTACCTTGATTGGAATTTTAATTTGTTGCTTGTTGGAGTTGGATTGGGAAGGTTGTTGTATCACCTTGTGATTAATAATTTTCATGGAAGGGAAGAAGCATAGAAGTGTTGTTTTAATTCAATAATTTTTGAACTTGAAAACTTACCAATTTCTTGCCGTGACTAATTGTAGCGTGAAGGAGGTTGTGTAGTTTGTTGTTGTGATTTCCATTGTGTAATTCTGAATTGGAGGAGTGCAATTTACAGATTTGCATTGAGTTGAGTAGTAAGGAATCTATTTGAATTCAAACACATTCCATTAAGTTGTGGGAGTTAATGAGTGCCATTTGAATTTGAAGTTCATTATTTACCAATTGAGGAAGGCTTGCAATTAGTGAAGTGGTTTGAAATTCAAATTGGAGTTGCTGCCTATTGTGGATTTTCGGATTACATTTGTGGAAAGTGGCATATTTTTTTTTGTTGTCATCCTTGCTGTGGAAAGTGGAAGCATACTTGTTGTTATTGCTACTTATGTTGTTGCTGTGGAAGTGAAGCATATTTATTGTTGTTGTCACTTGTGTGTTGCCGTGGGAATAATTTGTGGAACTTAAAAAATTTGTTGCACCGTGATCTTGAAAGAAGTGGGAAATATTGTTCATGTGTTGATTGAGTTTGGATTCCACAATGTCTAGTGAAATGCTTCAATATGCTAATGTATTGCGACGCACATTAAGTACATTTTCTAATAAGGAGGAAGAACAAAGGGAAAACTTGTTCCACACTTCTTGTAGGATACAAGGAAATTTGTGTGTCCTTATAATAGATGGTGGTAGTTGTACTAATGTAGTAGCTGCATCGTTGGTATCGAAGCTAAAGCTCTCAACTATTCCACATCCTAAACCATATAAACTACATTGGCTTAATGATCAAGGAAGTTTGTATGTTACCCAAAGAGCTTGGGTACCCTTCAATATAGGGGACAAGTATTGTGATGAAATTGAGTGTGATATCTTGCCTATGTGTGCATCCCATATTTTACTTGGCAGACCATGGTTATATGACAAGAGGGTCTTACATGATGGCTTCAAAAATACATATTTGTTCCAAAAGGAGGGCAAACGAATTATTCTGAATCCTATGCCACCTTCAGAGGTCCATAATGTCCAGCAACGGATTAATCGACCATCAGAGGATAAGAAGGCTTTGATACAAAATGACGTCTTTGAGGGGAAAAAGGTATTGTTGATGGGACAGGGTGAGATGGAGAGGCTAATCACAAAAGAGGCTCCAACATACTTGCTTCAGTTGAGAGGTGTATTAGGGTTATGGGAACCACAGTCTTTACCTCCAGCAGTTTCTCAAGTATTGAATGAGTATACTGACATTTTTCTTAATGATTCGATAGTAGGATTACATCCCTTGAGAGGGATAGAGCATGCTATTGATCTTATGCCCGGTTCAGTGTTACCAAACCGACCTACATATTGCATGAATCCTGAGGAGGCAAAGGAATTGAAATGTCAGGTAGATGAATTGGTGGAACGGGGGTTTGTTAGAGAGAGTCTAAGCCCATGCACTGTTCCTGCCCTTCTTGTACCCAAGAAGGGTGGAACTTAGAGAATGTGTATCGATAGCAGAGCCATCAACAAAATCACCATTAAATAGAGGTATCTTATTCCTAGACTTGATGATATGTTGGATGAGCTGCATGGTTCACAGATTTTCTCCAAAGTAGATCTTAAAAGTGGATATCACTATATTCAGATGAGGGAAGGGGATGAATGGAAGATCGCTTTTAAAACACGTCATGGACTATATGAATGGTTGGTTATGCCCTTTGGTTTGAGTAATGCTCCTAGTACCTTTATGAGATTGATGAACCATGTATTGAAAGAGTTTCTAAGAAAATTTGTTGTTGTTTATTTTGATGATATTTTGATCCATAGCAAAGACCTAGAACAACATGTGGAGCATCTTCGGGCAATATTTTTAGTATTGAAGACACAACAGCTATTTGCAAATATTCAGAAGTGTTCCTTTTACTAAATTGAGGTAACATTGTTGGGCTTTATTGTTTCAGGTTCAGGTGTTAAGATGGATGAGGAGAAAGTGAGGGCGATCAAAGAATGGCTAACACCTACTTCAGTTACTGAGGTAAAAAGTTTTCATGGGCTTGCATTCTTTTATAGACGCTTTGTCCAAAATTTCAGTAGCATTGTCAGTCCTCTCACAGAACTGACTAAGAATATTTGGAGTGAAAAGGCCTAGAGGAATTTTGAAGAAATAAAAGAAAAACTCACTTGCGCTCCATTACTGGTCTTACCTGATTTTGACAAAGTTTTTGAATTGGAATGTGATGCTTCAGGGATTGGAATTGGTGCTGTATTAATGCAGGAGAAGAGACCTATAGCATATTTTAGTGAAAAGTTAAGTGGAGCAACTTTGAACTATTCTATATATGATAAGGAATTTTATTCCTTAGTGAGGGCTCTCATGACGTGGCAGCATTATCTCCTCCCGAAGGAGTTTATTATTTATACAAATCATGAATCTTTGAAACATTTCAGGGGACAACATCATTTGTTTATGCGCCAGGCCATGTGGGTGGAATTTCTGGAGGGTTTTGCTTATGTGATTAAGTACAAAAAGGGCAATTAGAATATTATTGCTGATGCTTTATCACGATAGTATGTACTTATCACTTCTCTTCAGTCAAAATTGCTAGGTTTTGAGTTGTTGAAAGAACAATATGTATGTGATGAGGAATTCAAAACTGTCATGGAGAGGTGTCTTGGAGGTGGGATGTATGATGGATATTGTGTGATAGATGGTTTTCTATATAAATCAGGAAAACTATGTATTCCATCTAGATTTATGAGGGAGTTATTGATGAGGGAAGCACATGCAGGTGGTTTGTCAGGGCATTTTGGTGAGAAGAGAACTTTAGCCATATTGAGGGAGAATTTCTATTGGAAAGGTATGATAAAGGATGTCCATAGGGTACTAGAAAGGTGTGGTGTTGGCAAGAGAGCCAAAGGGAGGAAAGGTGCGCAGGGTGAATATATGCCTTTACCTATACCATCTAAACCATGGACGGATATCAGCATGGATTCTGTGTTGGGATTACCTAGAACACAAAGGGGGAAAGACTATTATGGTGGTTGTTGATCGATTCAGCAAAATGTCACACTTTGTACCATGCCACAAAACAGACGATGCTCTTTTTATTGCTAACCTTTTTGTGTAGGAAATTGTCAAATTACATGGAATTCCACACAGCATAGTGTCAGATAGGGATACTAAGTTCCTTAGTTTCTTTTAGAAAACACTATGGAGAAGACTGGGTACTAAACTGATGTACAGTACCTCTTGCCATCCCTAGACCGATGGACAAACAGAGGTTGTCAAGCGCACGCTTGGGAATCTACTCAAAGCAATAGTTGGCAAGAATCTTACTGATTGGGACTTGTGTCTTCCTATTGTTGAGTTCGCTTACAATAGGTCTACTCATAGTTCAACCAGTAAGTCTCCCTTTGAAGTTGTTTATGGCCATAACCCTTCCA
This sequence comes from Laguncularia racemosa, assembly GCA_037954665.1. Lineage (NCBI taxonomy): Eukaryota > Viridiplantae > Streptophyta > Magnoliopsida > Myrtales > Combretaceae > Laguncularia > Laguncularia racemosa. Next base: position 4,991 of record JBBMOL010003670.1, on the reverse strand, counting down.
TTCCATTGGATTTTATAGCTGGACCAGTGACAAAGGAAGAAAGTCTTAGTGGAGTTGACCGAGCACAACAGATTCAACACATCCATGATCGGACCATTGAACACCTTCAGAAGACCCAGGAACAACAGAGGATCTAGGGAAACAGACACAGGAAAATTCATCTCCATAATCCAGGTGACTTAATCTGGATTAATCTTAGCAGGGACGGGTTTCCACATAAAAGGTCACAGAAGCTATCTCCTAGATCAGACAGACCATTCAGGGTCTTAAAGCGCATTAACGACAATGCATATCGCATATAATTACCAGGAGAATATGGAGTATTAGCCACTTTTAATGTCTCAGATCTCTCACCATACTTAGCAGATGACGTGCACGAAGATCCATCAGATTTGAGGGCAAATCTTCTAGAAGCCGAAGGAGATGATAGGTTCATTTGTCAGTCTTATAGGATGCAAAAACACGCATACTATTGAGCGAATCGAGGTTGTCAACAGAACCTGATTCAAAAGCTTCTTCAAGACCGGCATCATGAAGGACCATTTCTTTTATATATTTATTCTTTATGAACTATTTTGGTTGTATTTTGGTTTTGAGAAACTTTTATTTCCTTGTAATTTTCATTTAGGGCTAGCTACCTTAAAAGTGGCAAACTTGTAATTTTGACTACTTTTTAACCCTAAGAGTAGCAAGTATAAATACTTGCTTAAGAGAGGGTTTGAGGGGGCCATATTTTACATATTTGAGAGAAACTTTCACGTGTGGAATTAGGGTTCTTTCCTTAGTTCAAAACTCTTATCAATTTCAACCCAAGAATTAGAATTGCGGCGAGTGCGACGAAGGGGAATTGTGAGTCATTTCGATTCCACCTTTGTTGTATGTTCATTTCTTCTCTAGTGAGTCATATCTAGGGTAGATTTGAATCTTTCTTAGACATATTTGAGTTTTTTTTTCGTGAATAATCATCTTTTAAGATTGATTGTTCATTGAGCACTTGAATTATATATATCATTTTAGCTTGTGGTGAGAATTTGTGATTGAAAGGGGGAAGTAGATTTCACGGTTTTTATTGCTTTCTTTAATCTGATTTCCATGTGATTTTCAATCCTTATTGTGGTTACTTGGTGAATTTTACAAATAGAGATTATAATTATATCATTTGATCAACATTTTCCATCAAAATCTACAAGGTGTTCACGTGGATTGTCTCATTAGTTAACCGGTTTGTGATTGACTTAAGACTTGTTTTCTTTGAGTCAATTGATTGTGCTTGGAAGTGGATTTGAGCACATCATTTAGAGATAGCTAAGTGACATCTTGAAGTTTGATAGAATGAATTGTGATCACAATTTTTAAATCTCATTTTGTGATTGGATATAGTGGAACATATTGGTGTGGAATATTGGGTCCTCGGCTTGGAGCTGGAAGAGAGGATTAATACTTGAGGCAAAACCTCTATAAATCATTGTGCAAACTCCTCCCAGTCTACTCTTTTATTTTTGTGCATTTAATTATGTATTGTGTTTGCAAAGAAAATTCAAAGCCATAATTTACAAGCAACTAACTAAAGCTCATCGAGCAAAATAATAAGGCTAAGAATATGCTTCTCATGACTGTAGTTCCATTTGAATTTCACTTGATTTCTTCTTGTGACATAGCTAAAAAAATATGGGATACTCTATCTAAAACATATGAAGGAACGATTACGATTAAGGAAACAAAAATTAATGCTTTATTGCAAAGATATGATTTGTTTAAAATTAAATCTGATGAGAAAATTAAAGATTCTTTCAATCATTTTATTGCTATAACTAATGAACTAACCTCTCCTAGAAAGAATATAAAAGATCTTGATCTTGTTAGGAAAGTATTGCGAATCTTGCCAAACTCTTGGGATGCCAAGAAACTACTATAAAAGAAGTGTAAGATCTGAACAAGTTCACACTTAGTCAATTACAGAAGAATTGGATGGCATATGAGTCTCATTTGAGCAATTGAAGAATCTAATAGTAGCACAAAAGCAATCACATTAAAAGTGAAGAAAATATGTAATGCCTAGAAACTTAGGCCGCGCTATTGCCCACCACGTGTCCTTATCTCATAAGAACACGTTAAGGATCTGAAATAACTCTGATACAATTTAGCCTATAACTCCTATATAAAAAAATTTCATACGTCTTCAAAATTCAATTAATTTCTTAAACCATATCAATTATCTAATGCAGTGGAAGTCTTTGAACACAAAATTAACATCCCTTAAAAAGGTACTCTTTATCACAGCTAAATAACATAATCTCCCAAATCTTAATCACCACAATAATGGTAATCTTCATCTTCCCCTCTTTGTGGCTCACCCAAACCTAAGTCATCTTCTAGGTTCTCATCTCTCTCAATACCTACATCTAAAAAAGGTTCCCCAAAGGGTGAGCTAATACCTAGTAAGTACAACACAAACATACATGCATGAACAATCATGAACAAGTGTCATACATGTTATGCAGTACTTAAACATAAACAACCATTTCCTTAATGCATTTAGGTCCACAAGCATCAACGGGGTACTCATGCCCCCCTTAACACACTTAACACACTAAAACATGATTTGGTAATGGGAACTACCACTACGGGCTCCACACCTATGATCCCTTAATCCTTAAACTTGGTGATAGGAACTGCCATTATGGGTCCCACACCCATATACACTTAAACCTTAAACTTGGTGATGGGAATTGCCACTATAAGCCTCACATTCATGTATACTTAAACTTGGTGATGAGAACTACCAGTACGGGCCCCATGCCCCCATGTCCACTTAACCTCTTAACTAACATTAAGCCCAGATCATTTCCAAGTATGACTCCACTAGGGACAACATCACACAAGGATCAATGGGGTGCTCCTTAGGGATCTGCTACTATGGGCCCCTAGGTTAAGCCAAGCACATATAACATACAACTTAATCACTTAAACCAATTCATCAATTAAATCAAGTTCCATGTATAGACTAACTTAAACAAGCACACAACAACATGTAAGTTACACGTACCTTAAATCCTAGCCTTAAGCATTTCCTAGTTTAGGGCTTAATCTAAATGGAAATTTCTACAATCAATAAGCTCTTCTTAGTATTCAATTTAAGATCAATATCATTCTCTTATTTCTCTTAATTCTATTTATTTAATTTCTCTAGGGCCTTATTAGCTATGTAGTTTATGAGGAATTTAGTTTAGTTTAAAGTTAAATGAATGTATAATTACTTCATACTTTATTCAACACGGCCATGTTGGGGATCGTGTTACTCAACACGGAAGGAGCATGACCATGTTAGGGGTCGTGTATCTTTCGATGCAAAACTTGGTTTTAACATGGTTGGAACACAACCATGTTGGGAGGTCGTGTTCTTCATTTAACACGGTCTAAACACGACCATGTTAGGAGGTTGTGTTACCCTTAGCTCAACACGGTCGAAATACGGCCATGTATCTCTTGACGCAACTTTCAAACTCAACATGGTCTAAACATGACCGTGTTGGGAGGCCGTGTTACCTTTAACTTAGCACCGTCAAAACATGATCGTATTAGAAGGCCTTGTATCTCTCGGTGAAACTTTGAAATTCAACACTGTCGAAATACGATCGTATTGGTAAGTCGTGTTACCTTCGGTAAATTCCGCAAACTCCTAATCATTCATTCCAATTCCTCCCAAACCAAATTCCTTCTATTCCTAAGCTCAATTACATCTCTAAAACATGTAATTACAATTAAATTACATAGATTTGCATACTTACATCAAATTTCTTACGAGTTGAATCCTTAAACCTTTTGAGTCTTTTCCCCATAACACCTTTCTTGATCTTTGAATCTTGATACTTACATTATGCTAATGAGTTCAAAATCTACTAACCGAAATCGAAACTTGCCTAGAATTGTTACCTTTCGTCTTTAGGGTTCTTGATAAGAGCGTCTCCTCCTTTTCCTACTTGTCACTGTGTGGTTATAGATAGAGTGAAAAGAGGAGACCTAGGGTTATTATAGAGTATTTATATTTTAATCGTGAAAATACATATTTATCCCTTAAATATTCTAAAATTCTCGTCCTCATTCTTTGTTCTTTGTGACAATATATATTTTAGAAAAAATAAATAACTAAAATTTTCAGGTATTACATTCTCCCTCCCTTATAAAAACTTTCGTCCTCAAAAGTACTTGATTTTAGAAGAGTTCTGGATACTTCTTCCTCATTTCTGCTTCTAGTTCCTACGTCACTTTCCTTTCCGTTTGGTTTGTCCATTATACTTTGAGATAAGGGATTTTTTTCCATCTTAGCACCCGTTCTTTAGTGTTTAGAATTTTGGTTAGCCTTTCTAAAGATGTTAGATTTGGCTATAAATTTAGTGGTTCTAAAGCCACTATCTGATCTGGATCGGGTACATACCTCCCCGGCATAGATACATAGAATACATCATGTACCCTAGCTAAATGCAATGGAAGAGCTAACTTGTAAGCCATTGTACCTATGCTTTCTAAGATCTTAAATGGGCTTAGCTTTCCCCTCAACCCGAATCTGATCACTCCCTTTATTGGAGAGATCCTCAATAATACCTTGTCTCCCACTTGAAATTCCAAAGGGCATCTTCTGTTGTCTGCATAGCTCTTTTGTTGAGATTGGGCCATTTGTATTCTCTGCCTAATTAGCTTCACTTTGTCTACCGCTTCTTGCACTAAACTCTGACCCCATCATCTATCTTTCTCCCACTTCATCCTAATGTAGTGGGGATCTATGCCTTCTCCTATAAAGATGGTGCCATCTAAATGGTTGCCTAGTAATGGTTATTATAGGCAAACTCCACCAGAGGTATATGCTCATTCCAGTTGCCTCCAAAGTTTAGTGCACATGCCTTGAGAAAATCTTCTAGTATTTGTATAGTCTTTTCAGATTGACCATTTGTCTATAGGTGGAATGCCATACTAAATTGCAGTTTGGTGCCCAA
>JBBMOL010003669.1:0-14653 GCA_037954665.1 Laguncularia racemosa | reverse complement strand
TCCCAAATTAATCCCTTTTCCCCCTTTTTAAGCTTTAACTGATCTTTTAGCTTCAACATGCTCCTTTTGTATCTTTCTCCTTCTCTTTGGTATTTTTACCCTGAAACGATATATTTATCTGTTAAGTACCGAATCCGCATTGATTTTATTCAAAGACTACAAAAATTCATCATTAACGCCCATGATTTACAAGGGTTAATTTACTCTTATCACCTACTTATCGTGAATTCAGATCCCGATGGTATATATATAAAATATTTTTGATGTTGTGTGATAGGAGATTTTAAGTACATGTGTTTAGATATGCCGTGGATATGAAATGAAAAGCATGTTAGCTCCATTTTATAGGACGTTTATAAAATTACATATAGGTTGGAGTTACAAGTTCAATATTAGCAAAATTTGCCTTATCTCTAATTCAGAGACGGATAGCAACCCACCTATAGGTTTCTAAGGATAGTTACAGGAATTTTTGGAATAGGTTCAAGAATCAGATTAGTAGGTGGGTCGCTACACACACCATGCCCACATATACTAATAAACCACAAAATGGCCCAACTTACGAACAACTTACCTATTCGAGTGCGACTTGTGTGGTGACGGTGGCTGTGATTAGACGAAAAGAGGAAAACCCAGCTTGAGATGATGCATGCACTGGTGCATACAAGTGCGACGGTGGCTGCGACAAAACGACAAACGGCAGATGATTGTGTGCAGGTGCATGCGAGTGTGACGGTGGGCGTTTGCAAATGACAGAAGACAGACGAGATCAATAGTCGAGTTGATCCGTGAGACAGTGCGATGGTGGCCGGTGCGTGCAACTGTGTGATAGCGATAGAAGACAGATGAACGAGATCAAGCCAGAACGAGATTGATGACAGAAGACAGATGATAAACGAGATCGAGTCGATTTTGTGCAACGGGCGACGGTAGCTTACATAGGAGGAGGGCGGCGAAAAGAATGAGATCGAGTCGAGTTCGAGTTCCAGCCAGACCTACAGTTTTTATAGTATGTCTTGATTTTTCTTTTTCGTCAAAAGTGTATGTGTGTCTCAGTGTGTGGGTTTTTGTGACTTGTGAGGTGTAAGACTAAATTTCAAGTGGAAGTGGACCCTGAGTCAGGAGTGGACCATAGACGTCGAGTGGAAGTGGACCGTGACCGTGAGTTTTGGAGTGGACTGTGGACGTGGGTGTCTAAATGTGTGTTGTGTGTATGTCTCAATGTGTTGTGTGATCGTGTGGGTGTCGTGTCTCAATGTGTTGTGTGACTGTGTGGGTGTGTGTTCAATGTGTGTGTTTAGTGTATATTATATAAAATAATATATTTTTTTGTTCTTTTAATCCCTTTAATATTTCTTTTTAAATATTTTCATAAGCAGTGCAATAGTGAACCAAAGCCATTTAAGTTTTTTTTAATATTTTTTATTAAATATATAATAACATTTATTAACTAAAAATATATATATTAATGGATTTAAGATCCCAACGGATTTAACATTTATCCAATTATCTTTTTATAAACCCTATAAAGTTTTAAAAAGAAATTCATAACTTTCAAAACCATATAGGATTTTAATGGGAAGGATGAAACGAATGCAAACAAAACCTGTCATCCCTACCTAAATGCTTATGCTTCCCCCCCCTCCCAAAAAAATAAAAATAAAAAAAAACCCGTCAATACATACAGGAAATCATCAGAAACCGCCTCAAAACCAATGGACCTTTTCTTCCTTTGTAAGACTACCACTCAATCATTTAGTTGAAGTCACTTTCTCTTAAGTTTTCTTGTTATCTTCCCAATTAATGCTTAAAACTTTAACCTTTTTTAGTTATCATCGTAATCATTCACCTTCTTACAATTGTAATTGCCACCGGGTTTCGCTAGATCTCGGTTTCCTTGCAAAGGTACTTTTGGGTGTCCTCTGGTTTGGAAATTTCAGTGATATTTCCCGGTATCCAAAGCTTGAAACGTACATTTATTAGTAATTTAACTTCCACCTTGTAATTTTTACTTTGTTTCGATGCTGGGTTTTTAATTTTGTGCCAAATGGTGTCATATTCTCTGAAAAGATTTGGTCTTGTTGAGATCTTCTCTCGAGTAGGGCATTTAGCTGTTTGTTGTTTTTTTTCTTAACATGCCTTAGTTGTATGCTGTAAAGGGTGTTGTTTTTAGTACTTGCATTTTAGTTGGATAAAAAAACGAAGGAAATGTCCGATTTTACATTTTTCAGTAACGCGCTTTCTAGTAACTTTTTGTTGAAAGAAGTAAAGAAATCGTTCTTATTGCGTAATATATACTGAAGTTCAGGCATTTCTGTCTTTATTGCTCGTCAATGCGTGCTTGGCCTAATGTTTCTAGCATTGTCCGCTTGAAAATTCAAGTTTGTCAACGTAAGGTGATTAACCCTTTAAAATATCGTGTGTTACTTAGATTCTAGCTTATATTTGGTATTAGATTAAAAGTAAAGGAAAAGGCAAGGTTGTGTAAATACAAATAAACGTTGAAAAATAGATAACGAGTTGAAAATATTAAATTTTGATAGGTTTTTCTGTGCGTCAGTTAACTATTTGGGAAAACAAATAAAATGTTGGGAGGGCAGTCCAGCAACGATGTATGCGATGAGGCCTCGCCACCTCTTCCTTTTAAACCCCCAATTCCAGGTACATGGCTGATCTTATTCATATGAGGATGCGTTGTGGTATGGATCCTGACTTACAAGCCTTTGATCACAACATCCATGAGTGCACCACGCGCGTCCTTAACACCCTTGCTGTTGGTGTTGAGGTTAGATATTATCCTTTGATTCACTCCAAGAGTTAACAAGCTGCTTGCTCGAAATGAACCAGGAAGTAGTAAAAGTCATTCTTGATTGCAAGAGGGACATATGGGATAAACCAGGAATTTTTTGGGCATTGGTGGAGGATTACTTCGAGAATAGCCTGCAAACTCTAGATTTCTGTACTGCTCTTGAAAGGTGCCTTAAGCGCACCCGAGATAGCCAACTGATCCTTCAATTTGCTGTTCAGTGCTTTGAGGAAGAAGTAGAAGATACTATTGGAAGGGGAAAAGGTACACTAAGACATTGGAGGAACTGCATAAATTTAAGGCGGCTGGGGACCCTTTTACAGAAGAATTTTTCATTTCTCTTCCAAACAGTCTATAAGCAGCAGGTAGCAAAAGCTGGAGAAACTACAAGTACGAAAAAAGAAGATCATTTAAAAAGCTTAAGTCTGCAAAAACATGGACAAGGGTAACAAATGTTTTTATTTGTTGCTGCTTTTGTGTCTGCCTTGATTTTCTCAGTTTGTGGGGCTGCTGTTGCAGCACGCCTGTTGTAACAGCAATAGCAGGTGCAATTGCAGTTCCAATTGGGTTTGGTTGGTAAATGGTGCAACTCTCTTTGGAAGAGCTATCAAAATGCATTAAAAAACTCAGAGGTCACTGATGAGCTCAATGCAGGTTGGTACCTTCAATGCCATCAAGGACATTGACAATATTCGGCTCCTTGTTAGTAAGTTGGAAATTCAAATTGAATCCTTTATGCAGAGTGCTGATTTTGCTATTGGTGAGGATGGGGGAGTGAAGCTTGCCGTAGGTGGGGATCAAGAGAAAGCTGGAAGTTTTTTTTGGGAAAACCATTGAGGATCTGAGTGAGCGTGCTGATAAATGTAGCCATGAGATAAGGATGGCGAGGACTGTTGTATTAAAAAAAATTTAATAAACATCCAAATAGCTGAAAGAAGTTCTGACATCTTTCTGTGTGGAAAATGTAGAGGTGAATTCCATACTCATAAGGATCGCTGACTCTCACCATCCTCCATTAGCCCCTTCCTCATTTTCAGACATAATCTTTGATTGATTTATTTGGATCATTGCCGGAGAGCAATGTGTAAATTCTACTTGTGTAACTTGTATCTGCTGTTTCTGTTCCTGATATAATCCATGCACTGATATCTCAGGTGACTTTAATTTTTTTATGGAGGAAAAAAGGGTTACAGTGGTTGTTGGTTCATGTTGACGCCATTATATGTAGCTGTGAATGGGTCTGCGGTTTAGAATATTGAGTTGCGAATTGAAACAGAATGTCCGGATGGTGCTGAACATTCTAGCAGGAAAATGATGAGTTTTCACTGATATTTTTTTTCATTCTCTCGGTTTGTATACGCTTTAAGAAATTGGAGATCAGGACAGTTTAGCATTTGATTCAGTAGCATGCCACATTTGATCATATTACTTTTGCCATTCATTGAATGATAAGGTGACTTATGCAGGTAGTGCTATCTCTATGCCATCTTTCCATTGCTTTTACTTGAGATCTTTAGACTTACGTTGGCATGAAAAAGGGAAATTTGGGAAGGGAGGATGTGGGGGAAAATGTTATGGAAGTATTTGATTAAAGGAAATTTAATTTTGCTAAAGGCTAAATAAGATACAATGTAAAAATTTTCAATATGTTCATAACTTACAAAAAGAAGAACAAAGCCAAATAGAATTACTTTTTCAGCTTTTCTTTTCCTTTCTCTCCGCAATTTAGGGAAATAAAAGAAAGTGGGGCTTCGAAAACTTTTCCTCTATCAAATGGTTGAGTTATTTATTTATTTGTCTCATTTATAATGCTTTGGGTTTGATTTTTTTTTTTTTTGAAGGAAAAGGGCAAATACTCCCTCAATTTTGAGCTCAATGTGATACACTCAAAACCCACAAAGCGTACTTCAATACCATTTGGATTCTTAAAAAATTAAAATTCGAGAACAAATAGAGAAGATTGTAAACAATTCTTTTAAAATTGGGGCGTGGAACGGATATACGCTTGAACTTATTACAGTATATTTACTTTTTATTGAAACTTTGATCTTATATTTTTTTTTTTTTTCTTTTTTAAAATTTTTATAAGAAAAGAAGACATTATTTAACGTTGCCGATTTATAAAATTTTAAAAGATGTTGAAGTACATTTTGTGAAATTTTGGGAAAGTATCTGCAACAAGATGAGAGTTATCCACTATTTCTCTTATTATTATTATTTTGTTTAATAGGTACACATGAAGCATCAACGCCAAATATATATCTTTCATTAGTACTAACGATTTTTATTTCATTAAATTAAAAAATTATAAAATTTGTTCCTAAAAAAAAAAAAAAAAAAAAGAAAAAAATTGCATTATGACCTTAAGCAGGGCAATGTTTTGTTCACTTCTTGTGTGGGACTGATGTAATGGCTTGTAATGGTTCTTTTAGAGCAAATAATGTTTGCATTTTCACTCGTAAAAAGGAGAAAAATACAGTTTTATTTTTATAACATTTATCTATTTTTTTATTTGAATTCTTAACTTTTTTTTTCTATTTGAGTTCTCAGCTTTTTTAAAAACCCTTTAAGAAATAGAAATTTCATTAAATATGTTAAATTTTCTATTCATTTAGTGCACACATTGGCTTCCAATTAACCTTAAGGTAGTTGACTAAGATGGCTTAGGAAATACAAAAATTTTTTTAGCCCCTTTTTTTAACTTTAATTATTATTTTTGTTTTTTTATTGTTTTTATTATATTATATCATTAAATATTTTTAATATTATTTTTTATAATATTATGTAAATAAATATATTAATATTATCATTTTGTTAATTTAATTATTATAAACCAATTTAAAGTTGATTTTGTATCATGTATTAATGAAAAACTTAATTATGTAATTAATTTTTTTTTTTTGTAAGATTTTGAAAACTTTGAGGATTTAAAATAGAAAAAAAATTATTGAAGATTCAATAAAAAAATAAAAAAATATTGAGAAGTAAAAGTATATTTTTTCCTTCATGAAAATAATTGGAGGGTGACAATGTGAAGAATTAAGTTCAGAATATCATATTGAATTGAGCTGCATAAATTAAGCATAAATATCAACATGGATATACCTTAAAACTTTTTCGCTTATAATTTGAAGAACTGAATACAGATGGAAATTACAGTTCCTTTTTCTCTTTCTTATACAAAAATTGGAATTCTCATTTGTACATTGTGTTGTCGACATGATAATTGGCTCCTATGCTTATCGAGAGCAACATTTGAATAACAAAAGGAATTAGTACACTGGAAGTTTTTAAAATTTCTGTAAAAATTCAATCAAAAACTTGATGTTATAATACCATCATTTAAATATACTTAAGTTTAATTATACTGAAAGTCAAAAGAGTACTTTTACGTTTTTTTTGAGAGTTCGCACTAAACAATTAAATTATATTGAAAGTCAATAAAATACTGTATGTTTAACTGAGAGTTGGCACTAAACAACTCCCTCCATTAGGATTTCTCATTATGTATGATTATATCTAAATAGAGAACACTGCTCTGTAATACATAACATATACTACTTAAATGATTAATTAAATATGGCATAAGATAGAGAATTTATATATCTCATTTAAAACATAAAGGAATTGATTGAATTTTGACGCAAATATAGAGTATATTTCACTTTAATTTTTTCAATCTTAGATGATCACTTTAAAGTGGTAATTTTAATATCAATAGTATTGTATTATGTGATTATAGTGAGAGGTCAATGGCTTAGTAAAATTAATACCTAAAACTATGAACATTTATGATGGTTTTTGTTAAACACAAAATCTTAATAGGAAATTTAGTTAGTAGATAGGGTAGCAGGAGGAGGCAATTAAGGATGGTCAGCAATAGGAAATAATGTATCCTTACAATCCCTTGAATTGATAGGGAAATACGATTAGAGATTAAAATGACACATGAGGTATTGACTGTGTCTTCTTAACTTTATGGTGTGGCATATCTTTTCTTTTCTTTTCTTATAATATTCATAATAGTTAATCAAATATGAATTCAAAATTAAATTCTTTTCGTTTCCTCCTCTTTTTTACATGTAATGTAAAAAATAATTTTTAGATGGTGCTCAAGATGAAAATTTTAATCATATTATCTTTATTATATTTCGTAATGGGAAAACTTTAGGTTTTAAAGTAAAATACCATGACTGGCAATTAAAGATAAAAATGTAAGTACTATGCATTTTATATGTTGATTCATATTTGCTGTTTTTAGCCATACGTTTCGACTAACAGTTGAAAGTTTTAAACTATGTGATGATAACAGTTCTTTGAAAAAATATCATTATATAAAATTTAGAAGATTCTTTCTCATCCATTCTACCTTATTCTTCTTAAATTTAGTTGATTTAATATTTAAAAGAATAAATTATATTGATTATTTCTTTAAATTTTATAAATTATACTAATATCCTACTTTTTCAAAATCTAACACTTACCTTCTTATTTTTGCCTACATATAAGCAGATGTGGCATAAAAGCTGATATATCGTTATCATGTTATCACCGCATTAGCCCAATAACATATTTTATTTAAATATATATATATATATTAGTAATCAACTAAAATAGTAAAAAAATTAATAAATTTGTGGAAAAATTAAAGAAAAATATTTTGAATAACATATATTATATGTGTATACATACAAGCACATATATACATACAACTCTTTTTTTCTTTATTTTTATTAATATAATTAATTTTATTTTAAATGTATATGTGCTTGTACGTATATTATACAAAATATATGTGCTTTAATTTTTTTTCAGCATTTTAGTTTTCTTTTTTTAAAAAAAAATGGAATTTTTTTATTTATATTTTTTTATCATTTTAGTTGATTTATTTTATATAAAAAAATTAATATTTAAATAAAATATCGTTTGGTTGACAATAACATATTAGTTTTTACGTGTCAATACACATATAAACAAAAGTAAAAAAAGTAAGTATTGTATTTTGAAATTATAAGATATTGATATAATTTATAAAATTTATCGGAATAATCAATATAATTTACTTTATTTAAAAAGTAAATACATCATGAGCCCAATACACAGCGATGCACGGCAGGAAAATGGCGGTAGTAAAATATTTTTCCTGCAAGTTTCGTCTAGTAATGATAATAGCAACCTTTACTATCACTAGATGATTATTAAAATTGAATATTTATGCATTGCACTTGCTCTATTCCACCCCACAGGTATGCCTACCGGCGATAGTGGGCTAAAAGATGGAGGTAGCAGGGTTTATGGTTATAATTACAAAACAAAGGAAGGCGATTGTTCCCTTAAATCAGAATCGTCATTTTTCTAAAAATTTTTTGGGGCTAGAGAACAAGACTCCATTCATTCACAGAGCTATTGGAAAAACTGTAGATAGAGAGGTTACAATTATAATAGTTATGAAATTACTCAGTCTTACGCTATATGTGTCATTAAAGAATTACGTAAGATTGCATATAGTGGAAAGAGTAAGAGAAAATGAGGGGAAAGGGAGGAACTTGTAGTTTTAGTATCTTTAATATATAAATGATAGCCCAAAAAGGGGCCTATCAACTTTGTGCATCAATCTTGCAATTTCGGCAATATAAATCGTTTTTTTTCCTAATTATTTGTTTGTATTTAAAAATAAAGATTTTTTGTGAAACATTATTTCTTTAGTCTCTTTAAAAAGTCTTCAAATGTGAAAGAATGGCCGAGTATTTATGAACTTTTATATGTGAAGGCACTTCTCACATCAACTTGGTCATTGTTGATGAGATGAAGCATGCTTATTAAGAGTTATCCTAATAAATTTGTTATGAGCCCAAGGCTAGTAACCATCTTTATAGTGCATGAGTCGGCCAAAAAAAGATTAATTATGGATGAAACCACTCCAATGCTGGACGATGTAGTCATATTTTAAAATCGTGCGATTTCAGTTGACTGCACCACTACAGCTATAGTTTCTTGTAAGGAGTATTACTTTCAAATATGCTTTTTGGGTGCTTTCAAATGTGCATATACTAGGAAGAAGACACCTTATTTCCTTTCTTAGCTCTCACATTCTCTTGAGGATTAGAATGGAGAGGGCCTTAGGGCATGGGGCTTAAGTCATAGATAAGATTGAGTATCAACATCTTTTTACATGTGTACAAAATTTGTATATGTGTGATATTTATATTGATAACTATGTATTTTCTCCTACCTACTTGTATGAACTCAAAGCTTTCATCACATTTTTGGCCATAATAATGTAGCAAATCATATCCTTTAGGCTTGGAGAGTGAGATGACTTTGATGGAAAATCGAAGGTCTATAACTCTAAGGTAGGTTCCTTCTATGGTTGCTTTCAAAGAGACGTGGTAGCAACATCTAGAGAATGTTACTATATTGAAAAATACTATGTCCTTTCATGGCTTTATTGTGCCCTTTTTATTTATTTTGGGACCACTAGAGCCAAGACTTTATGGAGACTGTTTTCTTAGCAAGTCTCCTACGTTGGAGATTGTATTAGTTTACACTTTGGTGAACATGTTGGGGGAAAGTTATGTTGCTACTGAATAGGACTTAGGTTTTCCGTCAAACGTTGAATTGAATTAGCTATTTAAGCATGTTGAATGGGCTTGTCTTCTGAAGTTTAAGGATGGCAATCTAAAGCCTGTACCACTGACATTGAGAAGTTTAGCTATTATGCAGTTGTGAGACATCATGTCGAGTAAGTAGAGATTAAGGCATTGTAGGAGAAGGTTGAAGTATTAGATCTTAAACTAAGATAATCTTGAGCAAGAAGTACCTTGAGTGCAAAATAGGCTTATATTATTGCCCTTAGCTTTAGCTTAGATGTTTACATTTTTTTTTTTCCTTTCTACTACACTTTTTTTTCTTTTTCTTCTTTTAGAGTCTTCTAACAAAACGACTTTAATGAATAAATTTCACTTTCATTGCTTTGCTTTTCTTCTCTACATTACCTTGCTTATTTATTCATGTATGCCATTAGATGACAATAGTCACTTGGCTATTAGTGATCTATCTTCTCGGATTCATGAAATTAAACTATGCAATTAGTAGGCAATGCCTGGACTTATTAGTGTGCGGTACTTAATTTTTTTTTTTTTTTGTGATGGACAGTCATAACCTTGTGCAACTCACCGAGCTTATCATATTGTGCATTGAAGTGTGGCTCTCACTTCCTAGTGATGATGAGTTAAGCACTTAAGATAAGATGATCGGTCACACTTAATAGCATATAGCATGTGCTTAAAGTATTAATATTAGTGGTTAAGAGGAAACTCCTCAACACTTAACCACTTATCAATATTTTTGGAATATTACTTTCCATGTTGTTTTTATTTTTTTTGCAGATAAGTAGATTATTCTCCTTCTTAGCTTTTATAGCTTGGCATCATGCGCTTGTTGATAAGTGTGTAAAAACTATACACTTATCTTACCTAATTGTCCATCTGAGGGAAAATGTGATGAAATACACTAAGTCAAAAATCATTATATGATTGATTAAACACAAATGACCATATTCTTTTTAGTGACTTTAGCATAGTTACTTAAATTTTTTATGCAATATTTAGTACTTTTCATACATGTATGCAAGTTCAGGGGTAATTATTCAGATGGTAGCCTCCACCATTTAGTTGATAAGAAAACAAAGGAGATACTGTGCATTATAGAGCTTATTGATTGAACAATAACATACCTACTGTTGGGATGGTAGGCACAAGGAGGACAAATTGCTATACCATTTAAAAGTTAGAGGAAATGATGGAGGAAAAAAAAAAATTCATAGAATTGAGTGTTATTGGCCGATTGGTAGTACCTACCAAACGGTTGGTATGAATAAAACCTTAAATAGGGTTTTTTTTTTTTTTTGGCCGAAACACAACATTTACTAATTGAAGAATCACTAGAGCTTGACATGTATCTACCAATCGGATGATAGTTACCTTATTATAAAACTTGTGCTTTTTCTTCACTAAATAGAATAGAAGGGCTTTAATTGTATCTTAAGGTTTTAGAACATCATTCTCTCTTTATTTTCCTTGTTTTTAGCTATTTTTAGTGTAGTTTTTTTAAATATCTTTGTAACTTTCTTACTTTTAGATTATTGTAGTGTAAGTTTCTAATAGATTGAAGTGATTTCAAGGCTTGGGTGGAGGTTGCATAAACATCAAGTATTTGGAGATTTTTATAACAAGCTTCCAAATACTAAGTTATGGACCCTAGTTTTATATCTATAACAAGTTATCTTTCATGTTTAATGCAATTTCTTTGCTTATATTTGTGTGCCTTTTGTAGATTGAATAACAAAGATCTATCACCTTAGTCAAAGTTGATTGTTGGTTGCATGTGTAATTGTTGTATTTAGAAGTATGAGTCTGTATGCATTTTGTGCATATTATGTTGATTGCCGATAATTTTACCTTCTTGTGTGTCACTACTCGCCCTTTTGCAACTTTCTTCTAAAACATTTTATGTACAATAATACGGATTAACAAAGAAAAGCAGCGCGTTGGGAATCCAGAGCATCAAGTGTTTATCAAAATAATAAGGATATGACTAAAGTTGGAGCTCTCAATGATATTTAGGCATGGTGCTCTTCCTACACAATACCGAGATTGTCACATACCAAACTTCAAAATCTACTAGTGTGGTGCTAATTAATATTGGTATTTATTAGCTATTATTTTTTTAACATAGTTGCTTTTCGAAGGAATCCACCTTAATCCTTAAAAAATCTTTTTGTAGCGAAATGTGTGAAACCACTAAAAATAGGGAGTACAGGAATCTCTTAAGTCATTTTTATTTTGTGTTTATTCAAATAGGTACGTGCGTTTTACTAACATCTTCAAATGTAATTTGCAACTAATACAGAAAGAATTTACCATAAATATATGCAAAGTGATGCTCTCTCCTTCAGCCATTAAATAGTCGATGTGATTGGAGTCCTAGAACGCCTGAAATTGAAGCAGAGGTGACGCCATGGCACAAGGGAGAACACAACAACATTAGGATTTGGTGACACAACTTACTAGAATAAAAGAATAATGGCATCTATTTCGTTAGAGTACTGATAATGCGAATGTGTTCGTGAAGTCAAATTGACTAGAGAGATTGTGTTCGTTTAGTCGTTCGACGCTGATGAGATAGAATTGACCTACCACAGAAATGGTAGTTAGCTTATATTCTCTTGCATGATGGTACGTACTTTGTTATGGAACTGTGGGAATAAATTAGGTGGCTCTAAATCGTCTATCTATAATCATCGTTTCACTACTTTTTTTGTTAGGTAGATAAGGCTATCTATAAGACGATGGGCTCGATTTGTGCATCTCTGTGTCCTACTTGATAATAAGTTAGTGGATGTGGAAGAAATTATATGTAAATGGATGATATAGAAACCACCTAGCTTACTATTGCAACCCATAAGAAGATATGCCAAGGAATAAGGAAACCAGCACATATATTCTTCAAAATCTTATAGACATGCATAAAGTATGGCATTGTGCGTATGAAGTTTTTTTTGAAGAATAATGTTTAATATTTTTCATATCTGGCTACTAACCATAGTTGTTGAATGCAAAGACATTTATAATTTAGTAACATAAATACTGATTTTTGATAAAATGAATTAGATTCAAATTTTCTTTCGATTGTAATTATTGAAAAAACTATAATTATTGAACTATAGGATAGATTGATTCATTGGAGAATTTGCTGGGCATAACTGCTTATAAACATGCTTTAATTAAGGGTATTATCATAGCACTTGGACCTTGCTTGAGTCCTCTATATTTAAAAAACTTTAACTATTTGGTTTTTCAATTGTATACATTGTCACTTTTTGACCATTTAGGGCGACCGTCCTTTTTATTTGAGTGTATATGTCCTTATGTCGGAGTGCCTTAAGTGTTCTTGAAGATTGTCGCTTAAAAAAAAGTTTATCATTACCTGAATTTGCCAATTAGCCAACTAATAATGCACAAATGCTAACGATGGAAAATCGAAAGATAATGATAAATGAAAGTAACAAAAATAATGTGTTCTCAAAATGAGTTAGAAATCTGAACATTTTCATGCATTTGTTAAACTCAATTCGGATGGTTAAACGAAATTGGGAAACATATCAAAACAAAAACACCTAAAAAAGATGAAAAATAATGAAAAGGGGGGAAAAGAAGAAAGAAATTGCTAGAGATTTTGGTACGCACATTTTGATTTGCCAAAAAATTGGTATCAACATCTGTTTTTTCTATGTACTTCGCCATGATATTCCAATTTGCTGTGATGATTCACTTTTACTAAATACAATTTGGTCAAGACTCATAGTAAAACAAAAAACTAAGATAAAAACAAGTTGAATTGAGTAGAAATTAAAACAGATTTTACATGGGAAAGTCCCAAATCTAAGATAAAGAAACCATTGGTTATAATGTAACAATACAGGTAAATGCCTTGTTAGTTACGGAGCGACTGTTTCTATAATCAATTTTATGCTGCATGTATGGTATATCATTAGTGGACATTGATAGATCCTTCCATTTTATCCACACATTCTGCTGGCAAATCTTAAACGATTATATGGCATTTAATATTTAATTTTGATCAATTTTTTAATCAATTATTCTAAACTTTGAGATTATCAGTTCTAATGCCCAATTGGGATTTTTTGGGGCTAGTATTAGTTCCTTAGCTAATTTTATCTCCCTTCATTAGAAATGTTAGTACTACTAATCTATAAAAGTGTGACATTGCCCTAACTGACATTTGATTTTGAAATGTCACATATGACCTGTATGAGCTTATAAGTATTATTAAAGAAATAAGAAGAAATTTATTATAGAAGAAATAAAAGAAAATAATAAATTGTAATATTTTAGAACTTGAGATGTCACAATCCCTTACATATTTTACAAAATAAAGACACATTTAACTCTCTTAAATCTCCTAAATCCATATAATCTACAACAACCGTTTGCCACTACATTGAAATTATTTTTTAAAACATTGACAATTAAATAAACTAGTAATAATGTAAAGGCTAAACCATTAACAAAGCTATTATCCCCCATTTAGTAAAATAGTTTCCAACAATGTTTTAGGACTTCAAGTAACCTCCCCTTGCCTAATTATCCATAATAGAGTCAACTTGGTATCATTCCCTTCATGCACATAAGTCCTTAGATCCTCATCATATGGAGCATATTTATCCATACTTGCAGTTGAAAAAAAAAAAAGGATCCCTAAAGGGTAAGCTGTTGCCCAACACATATAATCCATAGGCACTTACACATGATCAAGTATAATATAAATCACATGCCCCAATGCAAAAAACAAAACAACAAATATACAGGTTATTATCTTATTTAAACATCAAACAATAAAGAGGCATTCATGGACCTCGCCATTCAAGATATATACGGTATTGGGAATTGTTAACTACAAAACTCAATACCCATGAGTTTCTAAATCTATCGAATAATCTCAGTATGCAATTCCATCGAGGACATTGCCACAAAATTGATCAATGGGTGCCCCTTAAGGTTCTACTACTAAAGGGTTCTTAGGTTGAATTAAGCACAATCAGCAAATATTTAATCAAATTTGATATACATTAATTCCGTTCCTTAACTAACTAAATAAGTATAAGGAATACACAAGATTACACATACCTAGAAGGTTAGTCTTTAAAAAGACTAATCCTTGCCTATTAGTTACACCGAAATCTATCAAAGTATGGAATAAACAATCTTAATAATGTCTAAAGTTCATAAATTACCCAATTTTATTTCTTAGTTATTTTTGGATCAT
>JBBMOL010003668.1:0-14663 GCA_037954665.1 Laguncularia racemosa | reverse complement strand
TTTAGAAGACAGGGTAAATGTACCCCGGTTTTTTTTAAGACATAAACTAGAAGCACATATCAAAAGACAGATACACAAAATTTTTTTTATACATCTCAAATTAAAAAAAAAAAATGGATTTAAGCAATATTCGGATAGCTTTTTTTGGGGTTGTCGCTTTTACTAGCTTAAATTTAATGAGTTTTGGATATTTTATTAAATGACAACACCACCTAAGTCATCCAAAAGGGGAACAGTACACGCTCGGAAAAAGAAAACAATTTTCTAAACTTAAAATTTTTAAAATTGTTATTTTATTCATCTGTTTTGGCATTTAAAAAAAGTCGAATAGGTAAAGAAATATTTCAAATTAAATGATAAAAAAACCATAAAAACTATGAAGCCCAAAAAATTTTTCAAAAAATTTTTAAAAATAAAAATTTAACAAAAAAAAAAAAATTTAAAATAATATTTTTAAAGTCTGGTCATAAGAATAATTTCGTAACTTTAAAAATCTTAGGGAAAATAAACACAAAAATTTAAATGTTGCACGAAAAAATATTTTTTAATATTTTGATAAAAAAAATGGGTTTTTAAAAAATAAAAAAAATTTTAGAAAAAATTTAAATTTTGGGTTTTTCAAAAAAAAGAAGATAACGAACTTAACAAATTGAATTATAAAAAATATATTACCGAAAAAATTTTAGAAAGAAAAGGTATTCGAAAAATATCCAAAAAAGGAAAATGTAAAACGGAAAAATGAAAATAATCATAAGTTTTTTAAATTTCGAGTAAATTAAATTAAAAAAATAAATTATTCAAAACAAAAATTTTAAAATAATATTTAGTTAAATTAAAATTTTAAAAATTTTTTAAAATTAGAAATTTAGGGGAAAAAATTTAAAATGTTGGGAATAATTGAATTAACCAAACCCTAAAAATTCGAAATAAATTGCAAAATATGTAATTTTTAAAGAATTCCGTACACGTGAAAAACATAAAATAGGGATTTTTTTAAAAATAAAATGAAATTAAATAAACAATATTTTAAATATACATACAAATATATATATATAAAAACGAATAAATTTAAAAATAAATTTAATTGGGAAAAATTCCAAATTTTGAATATGTAAATGGAAAAATTTAAAAATAATCGTAAGTGCTTTTTTTCCCGAGAAAATTTAAAATTTAAAAAATTTAAATTTTTCCAAAAAAAAATTTTTTAAAAATTTTTTTTAATTAAATAATAAAATTTTTTTAAAATTTAAAAAATTTAAGAATTTTTAAAATAAAAATTTAGTAAAAAATTTATTTTAAAAAAATAATCAAATTTAAATCTAAATGTAAAAATTCGAAATAAATTTTTTAAAGGTTTTTTTTTTAAAAAATTTTTTCCCCTTTTTTTCGTTTAGACAAGCAGTGACCACGGGGGCCCCCGGACGCAGCAACGGCGGTGGCGCCGCCCGGCGAAAAGCAACAGAAAAAAAACCGGCAACGCAAGGACAAAAAAGGTAGTACCCAAACCCGGGGGTCCGCACGAGGAGGGGGTTTCGACAGAAACCCCCAGAAACGGCGGTGGGACAAAAAATTTCGAC
The DNA here is from genome assembly GCA_037954665.1 of Laguncularia racemosa. NCBI lineage: Eukaryota > Viridiplantae > Streptophyta > Magnoliopsida > Myrtales > Combretaceae > Laguncularia > Laguncularia racemosa. The sequence goes on along the minus strand of JBBMOL010003668.1, from coordinate 13,086 downwards.
AGCTGCAACAACGACAGGGGCACCCCACCACGACCCGGCAGCCATCCAGCGTTGAAAGCCCAAGAAAAACAGCAACGACACAACGGCAACAAAAACCCGGAGGTTTGAAACAACCCCGGGAAAGGGGGGAAACCGGGAAAAAGGGGACCCGACGAAAACTCCAGCAACAACAGCAACGGCTCAGTATAACCACCCCGGGGCGCGGAAGGCCATAAACGATGACAGCCCCGACCCCCCAGCAAGGGACGGCCCCCCAAACTGCACTACACGACCGTGGCGACGACGGAAATTGTGCCCAAACTTCGCCCCCACAGCTCCCGCAAGGGGCAGCGGCCGCGACGTTCGGGGCACTCCCCCCGGCAACCCCTTGCCCGGGAAACCAACCAACCATGGAGGGCCCAACAACCTCCCACGAGCTACGTCTGAAAAGAAACTCGTGAAGTAAAAGGACTCCCTTTTTGAAACCGTATGTGGGGTTATTAGTGTGCGGGGGAGGAGGGCAACGAAAGGGGAATAGCAACCGAAAGCAACGGCGGCAACCATACCAAAACTACAGCACGATGGCGACCAGGGGATACAGCAATAAAAAACCACAAAACGGGAACAGAAAACAGCGACCATCAACAACCGTAGCAGCAGTTTTTCTGGGGGAGAAAAGAAGGTGAAAGGGGAGGGGGGGGCCAAAATCTTTAAATGATTTGGGTTTTGTGTGTGGTGTGTGCGCGACGTTTTGGTAGGGAAAGCGCTGGTGGATGCGGTGTATGCAAAATTATGATGTATTACATGCTAGGGGTTTTTTTGATGGGGGTGGAGCATGTTTGTACGAATGGGTTATGGGGCGGGGGATGGGGAAGATGCGTTTTGTATGTTTTGGGTTGATGGTGGGGATTACAAAACGTTGTGTGTGGGGGGAATTTGAAGATGAAATTTTTTGGGCGTATGTGTAAGGTATGTTTTGTGATGTACGGGGGAAAGGGTTATATATGTAAATGGAGATGGTGGTGTGATTAAAAGGTGTTGAGGGTGAAAAAAATGCGTGGGGAAATAAAGTGTGGGGGTTTTAAGGCGTGTGTGTGAGAGTTTTTGGTGTGTGTGTGAATGAAAGTGTATTTTTTAAATTGGTTGGTAATGATGTGTTTTTGGTGAAAAGGGTTGGGGTATTATATAGGGGTGAAAAGGGCATGTGTTTATGGGGGATTTTTTGTAAGTGTAGGTGATGGTATTAGGGTGTAAAAATTGCGAATATGTTAATGAAGGTTGGGGGGTGTGAGGATGTTTTTATTTTGGTGATGATATGGGTGTGTGCAAGAGGGTATGAAAGTGAAATTAAAAAGGGATGGGATATGTATGACAAAAAAGAGACGATGTTTAGAGTAAAATATGTATGTTAGGAAAGGAAGGCAAAGGGGTGTGTGCAAAAAAGTGGGCGTGTGTATTGGGGGGCCCAAGGTGTAAATGAACAAATGTGCATGGGTGAAATTGGAAAATTTTGGGGGGTGAAACTTTACATGTGTGTATATGGATGGTAGGTGGATTTACGTATTTTGTGTATAGGTGTAAAGGACGTGGGTGATAGGTAGGGGAAATGTGATTTTAGGAGGAGTGGTGTACATGGGTAGGGGAAAGTTTGGTGAAAAAAATAATTTTTGGCGTTGGGTCCAAAAGGTGAATGTAGTGGGGTAGAGTAGGGAAACAAGTATGAAATTGGTGGGGGTAAAAAAAATAGGGCAAGTGGTATTGTGTATGATAGGGGGTGGGGAAAAGGAAAAAGGAGTTTATGTTGTTGTTTTATTTTTTCGGTGGGGTGTGTGAAGTGCGTCTGTAAATGGATAAGAATATGGGGTTATTTTTGATTTTCTTATGGTGTGGGGGAAAATGTGCTGGTAAAGAAGTTTTGGGGAAAGGAAATCAAGAATTTAAAAGAGATAGGATTAAAAAATGAATCGAGCAACCCAAAAAAATTTCATGAGTCTTGTAGCTAAACCCTTAAATTCCATGCTGGGAGAAGGGACTACATGTCGGAATCACTTGAGGACAACTAGTACTACAAAAACCCTAAAAAAGGGGATTTGGGAAATTTAAATGATATCTACGATGTTGTGTTTTTGGGGAATGCTATGTCGTGAAATTGTTTTTTATTGAATTTGCTTTTTAAATTTGATCTTTGTTGATTTAAAGTGGGGGGAAAATTAAGGGATTTTAGGAAATAAGCCCGTGGGGAAAAGGGAAGGGAATGAAGGGTTCAGAGTTAAATGTCAGAAACCCAAAAGATAGCATTTTTAGCGCAAATATTCCCTAGTGCTAAAACCCTTTAACCTAACCTATGGTTTACAATTGTTTTTTTTCCAAAACAAACCAAAATATAGAAACTTAGTTTTCCCCTTCATAATACCGAATAGGAAATGTTTAATTGGAATGGGTGTATGGGTATCATCAGAAAATACAATGTCAGAATTGGCCCCTAAATTTTAAAACATACCCTTAACAAACTTTTTTTCCCTTTTTTAATTACGAAACACACTCATGAACATAACTATACCAATCTGAGTGAAAAACCTTAATTTTTAAAAATCAATGACCTTTTTTTCTTACTCCCCCCCCCCAAAAGGGTTCGTGGGGGAAAAGCTTTTAGTAAACTACCCCTTTAAATTAAAAGATGTGATAAAATATGTATATACACAAAACAAATATAAAAATTTTCATATACAAATGTCTTTGGGGGACATCGAAAGAGAAAACAAGATGACTTTGTGAGCTCTCGAAAGCATGAAAATGATAAAGCATTTTGGGGAGGTGCGATGGAATAGAGGTGCCAAAGATGTTTAAATTTAAATAAAACTCCGAGGGGGTTGGGTTTTTGACATGTGAAAAAATAAATGACACGGGAGGTGTCAGAAATGATTGAAAGCTAACTCGAGTGGTTGGGCATTTGAGAAAAAAGGGCACGGGGGGGTCCCAGATCTAATATCGTAAAGTCAACCCGAGGGGTTTTTGACTTTTTTAAAAGAAATGGCAAGGGGAGGTGCGGGAAAAAAATAATCCATTATAAAACTTGGATGGGTTTCTATTTTTAAGGGATTTGGGTTCATGCGATTATGTGTGACCCCCCCATCCCATAATCCTTGCTTTGGAGGATGAAAAAGAACAGTTTTTGTGCTTTTTATATGAGTGAAATGGAATGTTTATGTTTATTTTTTGTGAAAATGATTGATTTTTAAATTGTAAAAAATTTTTTAAATAACTAAAAAAAAAAATTTAAAAGTAAATTGGGAACGATATAAAAAACCTGACATGCATTTTCAAAAAGACATTACAAAAATTTAAAAGGGTCATCCGTTATGGGATGCGTGGGAATAATCAAGAGGATCGCTTTTCCCTGCCAAGTCGAACAAAAAGTGATTGGGGTTTTGTCGCCCTTGAGGGTTCCGAGTCCAACCAAACCTTGGGGGTTTTTTGCTCCGTTTGCTGCAAGAAGTAGGGGAAAACGTTCACGGGTTGAGAAATAAGAAATAAAAATTTAAACCCAAGTGATAAGATAAAAAAACCCGGGGAAAAAGACCTGGGCACTAAAGGGTGGCTTTGGAATCCCCCCCCCAAAGGGTTTGGGGGGGGGTGAAAAACCTTAGATTTCATTGGGTTATCGAAAGACCACGTGAGATGCTGAAATTCATATGGTTGTTCATGCATCCATAGTTTAATATTTTAAATTTAAAAATTTGCTTGTGTATGTAAAAGCATCTGTCTAATGTTTGTTTCCCAGTTTGTTGTGTATTTTGTACGTAGCATTGAAAGTGTTCCCAAATCTCATTCTTTGAGCCATGTTTTGCTCACCCCCCCCCAAAGACAAAATAAAGGTGTCGATAGCGAAAGCGCGAGAGGGCAAAGATTTTAAGGGGGTTTGATTTTTTTCGAAGCCCAAAAACAAAAAAAAATTTTGTGAATGAAAAGTTTTACTTAAATAAAAGGGTTAGGACCTCCATTTTAATAAAATTTTTAAATTTTGAGAACTTATGATTTATCCTATTTTATTTGTTTGGGGTGGGGGATATCAAATTTCCTGTGATCAGGGCTGACTGTAAAGATTCTTTTTTCCATAGTGATTTTTTTAAATTTTTTTAAAACATATGTACAAATAATTTTGTTGTAATTAATTTTTTACTTAAGTTTTAAACGATTTCTGATCCGAAAGAAATTATCAGGGTAACGGATGCAACGTGTCATAAAAATTTTAAATAACACTTTTTGGGCTCCCTTTTTGGGGGGGTACAAAAATTTTCCAAAAATATTTTTTTCAATAGAAAAGGGCCCCTTATTTGAAAATTCTAAATCTGCATAAAAACTCTAAACTTAGTATCTAAAATTTCATATAAACAATAAAGGCAAATATTTTTTTACCAAAAGCTTCCCATCAATTTAACAACATCTCAAAATTTTTTCCTTATATTTTTTTTCCAACCTTTTTTCAGAAGCAACATAATTTTTTCTAAACAAGAAAAGGGTTTAAAAAGGGATACAATAAAATCAATATTTCATTAAAAATTACATAAATTTCGGTATATTTCATAAGAGGGAAAAAAATTAAGACCCTACAATCTTATTTATTTTTGGGTGAAACTATAAAAAATTTTAGATAAAAGTGAACTCGTTTTTTAAACACCCAAAAGCCCTTAGCAATTTAAAGGGGACCATTTTTACCTGACATTCTTCCCGGGCCCAAAAAAGCCAATGAATTTTTATGAGGATCCACCTTTCTTCATAACTTCCTTTTTCAAATAAATTGCAAAATTTCCCCTTTCTCTGCTTCTCAATCCATTTCCACTGGTTTCCCCCTTTTAAAAACTCTTATAAAATTTTCCCCATCCCCTCCCTCCCCGTCACTCCCCTCATCGACGGCCGGGGTTTCAGGGGCCCCCATGCCCCTTAAACGCTCTCGGCAACATCGTTGCATTCATCTTTTGCTCGGGATACAAAGGCCAAAGCAACAAAAGGAAACCCCCCAAATTTACTATTTTTTCTAAAGCTGAATTCCCAAACCCCCAATGAGAAAAAAAACCCCCCAAAACCTTATGGGCCAAGATTTCAACTGAGGGGCCCCCATGGGACCACAAGGCCCATAAACCCCTAGTTCGACTAATGAATCCATTTGGGAAGTAACCAGGAAATTCCATCATTAGCCTTTTGGTTTTAGTTGAAGAAAGCTGCAGAGGCAAATTTTCCTCTACAGGTGGGTTTGTACCACCCAAAGAAAATTTTTGACCCGCTTCTCTATGGCCCCCCAAACCAGTTTTTTCGTTTGCTCGCCGATAATGTCCCCCCCGCTGCCAAATGAAACATAAATTTACCGATTTTAAATCGATTTCATGACCAAGCCAAATTTTTTATTTTTTTCGTGGTTTTAGTTCGGTTTTCCCCGTTGTTTTGAACCAGCGGGCCAATTGGATAAATAGGAGCATTTTGTAACATGCCGCAAGCGTTTCCTTTTTTAAGGCGCAAAACGTGGTTTGGGGTCCAGATCATGCCATGTTTTTCACTAAATCCCCTGAGCCTTTTAATTTCAAGCCCAATTTTGAAAAACCCGAAAATAAAACCAATTTTCAACGGTTTTTTCCAAAAAGCTTTCTAACGTTTCAATGAACTGGCCCCATTTGGGAGGGCCCGGAATCGTCAACGGTTTTTTGTAAAAACCCCATGGTCATAATTTCTCTTTTTTGCTGGAAAACTGGGGGGTGGGGAGTGTATGGAAACAAGCCCAGAAAAACCCGCATTGGGTGTAATAAAAAACATATCTTAAAATTTAAAATTTTTTAGCAATTGTCCCTAGCTTCTGTCCCCCAAAAAAGTCAACAATTTTGGGGGGGGAGGGGGAAGGATTTTCAAAATGGGAATTGCTTGGGCGCGCGAAGGCAAAAGTTTCGCGCCCTGAACAATTTCCAATTGTGTCAAAAAGAAACAGATTGGTCAAAAGATCAAAACGGGCGAAACCGGGGGAAAAAGGCTATATTTAGGGGGGTTTTGGGGTGGGTGGTGGCTTGAAAAGAGGGATTGAGATATGGAAGTGTCGGGTTTCCACCCACAAAAAAACCGTAACATTGGGAAACCGTGGGGCAGGGTTTTCGAGGGGCTTTTCCCCAGCTAAAGGAAAAGGGATGAGATGCCCCATGCCGGGGCTGGCAAGAAGGGCAGCAAAGAAGCAAGGAAGAAGTTTCATGATTTTATTTGATAAAGGGAGTTTGAGGGAGATATATTTTTTTTTTTGTGGGATGTAATACTGCTTTTGGGGTTGGGAAAAATATAAATAATACAAAGCACTACCCAGAAAAAACCCTTTTCCCTTTTTTTAGCCTTTTCCCCCCCAACTTTCCTACCATTTTCAAAATTTAAAGTAGAAGTTAAATTTAAATGCTTTCCCCCTCGGAAAAGCTAAAATTAAAATATTTTTTTAAATTTCCCACAAGGGGAAATTGGGAAAAAATGACGATCCAATTTCTAACACCCAATTGAAATTTTGGCGTAATTTTTATGTCGGGAATATTTAAAATCTACCCCCACGGGAAACCGGGCCCCGAAGAAGAAATACTAGAAGAATTTTTTCAACACCTTGTAAAGGGGGTCGGGAAATTTTTTTTCTCATTAAATTAAATTCCCTATGGGTTTTTCATGAAAATATGGAAAAGGGTACTTTGTAAAACACCCCTTTTTAAAAAAAAAAAATGGTTTTTCTAACAACCTTTAAATTTTTTTTATTTTTTAATAATTTTTTTTTGTGGGGGGGTTTAGGAAAATTCAATCCCTTTTCCGGGAAAAAAAAATTTTTTTTTCCAATTTTTCCTTCAATTGTTTACCATTACAAAAAATTGTGCCTCCAAATTTTTTCTTAAAAAAAAAAAAATAAAACCATTTTAGCAAATTTAGTTTGATAAAAACATCATTTATTTAACAACAAAGGGGAAACCCATTTTCATATTTTTGTTTTAAAAAAAACCCAAAACCGGTTAAAAAAAGTATTTTAAAAAAAAAAAATACTTTAAAACCCCGGCCCCCATTTTGGCTCACATGAAATTCACTTTGTTTTCGGTTTTAATTTAAATTTAAAATTTTACATTTAAAAAATTTTTTAATTTCCCAAATTTTAAAACCCAAAAAAATTCCCCCCAAAATTAAGGGAAACTAAAAATAATCCAAACTAAACTTTTCTTAAAAATCTTTTTCCCTTTTTAAATTTAATTAAAAAAAAGTTATTTTAAAAGGTTTAAAAAAAAATACTTCCCTATTTCTCAAATATGTGGGAAGATAACTCAACTTATTTTCCAAATTTACTAAATAAATATAAATTTGAATTTGGACATATAAAGATGGAAAAAAATTTAAATTTATGTTTGCCCCAACTTTTAAAAAAAACCCTTATTTAGGGTTTTTTTTCCCAGACAAATAGTCAAAAATTTTTTCTAAAAATGAAAAATTCTTAAAAATTTTTAAATTAGGAAAATGTTTTTTTTAAAAAAAAAACCCCCTTTAAAAATTATAAAAAATAAAAGGGTTTTTTAAAGGGGGTTTTTTTATAATAAATTTTCCCCAAAATTTTTGGGGAAACCCCACATTTTTAAAATGGGAAAACCCCAAACTCCCAAACATTTTTTTTCCTAAAGGGACTCCCCCATCTAAAAATTAAACCCTATTTATTAATTTTTTTTTTATTATTTTTAAGGGGGAAATTTTTTTGTCCTAGATAATTCGAAAAATAAAAAGAATTTCATTTTTTTAAAAACTTTGGGGGGATAATGTAGATGTAGGGGCATTTTAGTTAATTTTTTTTTCATGGTTTTACCCGTTTTTTAAGAAAAAATGTCCCTTTTGTAATTATAAAATTAAAAGAAAGATAATTTTTTTCCGTAAATTTTTACTCTTGTGAAGGGGAAAAAAAAAGTCATTTCTAGAAAAGTAAAAATTTTACTCAAAAACTTATTTTTTTAAAAAAAGGGTTTTGTTTATTTCTCCAAATGCATACCAAAAATTTTGAAAACCCAAAAAAGGGGGTCGTAGTAAGAAAAATTAAAGCTTTGAAACAAAGGGGGGGGGGGGGGGAGGTGACGTCATGGGTGCTCAAGATTTGGGTAGGTCCTTTTTAAAGACGTCCAAGCAATTCAATTCAAAGGGGGAAAAAGGGGCAAAAAACGCCGTCCTGCGCACGTTGCTTTCCGAAAAGTTTCTAAAAAAACCAAACTATTTTTAAAACTTTTTTGTCTGAAAATGTTATTTCCCGTAATTGTATTAGTAAAAAAGAGTTTTTAAAAATTTTATTTTTAACGATTTAAAAAAATTTAAAAAATAAAAAATTTAAAAACAAAGTTTAAAATTAAATAAAAAAGATTATAAAAGAATTTAAAAAAAGTATTTAAAAATATGTCTAATTTTCCCAAAATTCTCGATATTATACAAAATTTTTAACGTTTTTCCCCAAAGGTCAAAAAAAAATGCAAAAGGGTTTCCCCGAATTGTGTTTTTTAAATTTTGGAAATGGTTTGTTTCTCTATGCAAACAAAATAAAGGAGGTAATAACATGTAATCAGGGCACAAATATCACGAAAAATAAGGGAAAAAAAACAAGCTATAGGTATCATAATTTCATCTTAACTCTGGGAATTTTCAAAAAAGTCGTACTAAAAAGGTGGAATGGGTTTTTTGAAATCATAACATTAATATATAATTTAATATGGGTTTTTCCCTTCATGAATTGAATATTTGGGTTTGTTATGTTCAAATAAAGCCCTCAGTTTTTTACCAAAATCAAAATAATTTAACCCCCGATACTTTCAAAAATTTTCTTGGCATACATAAAAAGGTTTTCTTCAATTTATTCCCTTTTGTTAACAGTTGGGAATTGACCTTTTCTCTCAGGTCACATTTTGTTCACCAAAAAAATAATTTTTTTTTAAAAATTTTATTTTAAAACAAATAGAAATTATAACATTTAGTTTTGTCCCCTTTATCATAGAAAGCCCTTTTATGAGGAATTAGAATACATAAAATACTGAAAATTGGGAATTATATTTGAAAAATCTCAAAATTTTTTATTACTTAGGAATGGTTTAATTTTTTTTTTCCAAAATTTTCCTCTGGGCTTCCCAAATTGGGGTCCCCCAACTATTCTTGTTTTTTTGTTGGGAAAAATTTGGGGACTTGTTCATTAAAGCCGGGTTGTTTTTACTATGGAACTTGGGGCTCATTCGTTTGTGCCCAACCCGGGTCCCCTAGGGTTTCCTTTCTGGGCATCACACATTTCGAAAGTTTCCCCTTTTTATATCCCCTTTTTCGCCCAAAATCACTACCTCACCCTTTTTGCTAAAATCTTTGCCTTGCAACCTCACCACCCTTGTTTTTGATCTCCAACATCGCAACCTCTTTGCCCCTTTTCCTCTTTTGGTTTTTTTTTTCCAAAATTAGCTTCACGTCTTCAATTGTGTCTTGTTTCTAGGAACTGTGGTCATTGTCCGTGCACACTGTCCGTTTATGGAACTGTGGGAATTGTGGGTCATCATTCGTTATGCACGTTGGATCCGTCGCCACCATTGCTGGACATCAAGTGCCATGGTGTGTTTCGTTTTTAGATCTCCCATTGTTGAAAACCTCACCACCTTGCTGCCATTGCTTGATTTTTGGGTCGTCGTAACCTCAACACCGTTGGGATCTTCATCATTGCAACCTCTTCACCCCTGTCCTCTGGGCCATGTGTTTCCTTTTTTTGGATCTCCACTCGAAACCTCACCACCTCGTTAGGTGCCTTCATTTGAACCATGGGTTTTAACTAGATTCCGTGCAAATCAGAGTGTCGTTGTTGTTGTGTCTCTCGTTGTCGTTGTCATCAGTTGGACACATAGGATTCCCATGCAAATCGTTAGTTGTGGTTTTTTTTTTTTTTTTGTTTTTTAATTAAGGGGCATTTTCGTCTTTCATTATTAAGTAAGACTAAATCATCCCAACTAAACTAGAAAATTTTAATTTTAAATGACATTAAAATGAATTGGTAATATAAATTTACAACTCTATTCCATTCAGTGATAATTCAAATTCTATTATACTCTTATTCTATTCAATGAAGTAAATAAATCGCTAAAGAATCGGCAATTGAGCTAGACTATCTAGAGTTATTTATAAGACTGATCTATAAGACTGTTTGTCTTTTCGGAGACATCCCATAAAATTAGAATGATACTAGACTATCTAGAGTTAATTATAAATGATCTATAATACCAAGGATTTTATTTAAGATCTCAAGATACCATATTAATCTTAAAGAATTCTTCTTCTTCTTTTTTAAGATTTTGTCCACTTTTATGCTTAAAATCCTTTAAATATTTAAAATATTTATGGAACTTCAAAAAAAAAAATTAAGTTAAAGCAACAATGAAAATAGAAAAAACAATCAACTTTTTAGAGTCCTTACCCCAAAGACCCCGCGTTTTTGAATAACCCATTTACAACGCATAAAGACCTCAAAAGGGAACCCTTAATGGTGGAAATGGGCGAAGGGGTTCCCATTGAATATATTCCAAGAAACCGTAATTAATATGATTACACTGTCGACTGGAAAGTTGAATTGACGAGAATCGCATATTTTCCTTCCACTTGCAGTCTGGCGTACCGTACTTGCGCTATCAGGCAAGCAGACCAAAAGCCGTGTTGGTGGCAGGAGCAAATTGTGCAATGCAATCTATCCCTTTCTTAACGCATGCGCACGCATGGAGTCGGTCTTAAAGGGAATAGGAGGAAAAGTTTAGATTACATACTTAAATATAGTTGTTTTGAAAAAATTATGCAAATATTAATTTATAATAATTATTCCTAAAATAGGTTTCGAAGACACAAGTACTTTTTTGTACTTTAGGATAAAAGGAAAATTTTAAAATTAAAGGCATAAACTTAGTCCGACCTTCAATAGAATTTTCTCCAGCAAAAATCACGTAAATAATAATAAAAAAAAAAAAAATATGAATAGAAAAACATAGTAAGTAATTTTCCATAGAAACAAAATAACCAGTCACAATCGGTTTTTTTTTTTTCTCTCTTTTGCATGCAAAAGATGAAGAAGTGATTTTTGCAAAGCAAAAGGAAAAAGGTTTGAAGTAATTCACCTAGATCTAAGCATTTCATCAACAAATAATCGATTATAGTATTTTTTTTTTGTTTTATGTTATTATTTGAGAAAAATATTACTTTAATATTAATTTTGTAGAAAATGTTACTACTTATTGTTAGTTTCTATTTTATTAAAATATTATTTATATAGATGTATAATACATAACATGTAATGTTAATTTTTGCATTAGAATAAGGATTTTTGTTATGACGAATGTAAAATATGTAGAATAGGAATAATTTTTACAATATTGTAAAATAAATGAAAACATTGAAATATTTAGCAGCAAAAAATATTATTAAAATAATATCGGACATATATTTAGAAGAAATTTATTTGGAAATAATGGGAAAAAATTTAAATTAGAAATGATAAAAAAATTTTCTTTTGTGGAAAATTTTAAGAATGTTTATTATTGGAAATAAAAAAAATATTATGATGAAAATTTGTAAAATCGTGGATTTTGAAATAATTTTTACAGAGTTATAAATGATAGGGAAATTATTGAAATTTTTAGCATGAAAATGTTATAAAAAATATATCTACAAATTTTTGAAAAAAATTATTTCGAAATAATGGGAAAAAATTAAAAATTTCAAAATATACGGAAATATGTATATATATATTTGTGCAAATTTTTTAAAATGTTATTATTGGAAATTGTCATTTTTTTTTAAAAGCTCATAATTTTTATATACTGTGGATAGGGAAACAATGACTGACTATGTAAAATTGATAATCTATGCATTTGGAAATATTGTAGCTTTTAACTGGGGGGGGCAGAATAGATAGGGATCTTGAAAGAAGTTGAAAAGAAGAAAAATGTCAACAACAATGAATTCTTATATAGAAATAGTCGCGGGCATCAAGTCATCAAACCCAAATTTGGGGGTTGAGATAATTTCCCAGGCATCCTATATTCTTGGGCAATTTATTTAGGTGATGGCAATCAAAGATGACGAAGATTTTGAAAAATTTTTGAAACGACTGAATCATATGGGTTTAAACAAATTGTATATCAGAATTTTGCAATTAGGGGGCCTCTAGTAGGGTAAACATTCAATATAAGCAATCAATCACATTCGAACATGACATTGTAGAAATGCAGCCTGAGTCATCGACATTTCAACCCTCAAATTCCAATTCGATGGAAGTCAATGATGAAGATAAAATAGATAGAGTAGTTACCCAGTATTATAGCAACCAAACATACGGGATCTATACATGGTTTTGTGTGGAGCGGAGGCTGCTACTAACACCGATGTAAAGGGAAAGGGGATTGAGGATGAGAGTAACTGATAACGAAAAGAGTTTCCGATGAGGAAAATGAGGAAAGTGAGAACATGGGAGAAAGAAGTACTTGAAGAACACTCTCTAACCGTACATACCCACTCGAGACATTTAATATATCAATCAAGCAAGCTAAACCACCAAGTATAGCTGATAGAAAACCTTCGCAATCACGCCTTGAGAACCCTTTTGATTAGGTGAACCCCCCAAAGCAGTAATCGAAAACCCACAAAACCAATTTGGAAATCAATCCCTAAGAAGATTAGAATTTAGGTTTGACTTAGGTTTAAAGATCTAAGAATTAGAAAATATGGAAAGCCCTAATTTCAAAACAATCCACAAGAGAAGTCGATCAATCTTCCTTGATTGTTCCTAGGAGCATGTATTCAAATAAAAACACAAAGAACAAAGCAATAAGCTTTTTGGTATTTCAATATCTCAAAAACTAAGTTTTACAATAGGACGTTCGGATATAAAGGAGAAAACCCTAAAACATTACATGGAAATCGCAAAACAGTGAAAAGTGCGCATAAAAAGAAGGCCGGCCATTTTGGCCGACAGCCTACTTTTCAAAGGGCCCACACCTTCCTTTTAAAATGCACCCAAACACCCCGTTTCAAGGTCGGCTCCCAAGGCCGGGAGCCTTGAGCCTGTATCTCACC
>JBBMOL010003667.1:0-14665 GCA_037954665.1 Laguncularia racemosa | reverse complement strand
GTTAGGAATTTCGTTTGATTTTTGGAGTCACCACTCAACTGTTGTTGGGAAAAAGTGAATTAAGACTAAAGGAGCGGATTAGTCTTAATTTGGACTACTAGTCGTCGTTATTTCCTCTTCTCGTTTTTGTGAGAAGAGAAAAAAGGGAAAACCAGAGTTTCTAAGTCCGGGGGCTAACCTATTAAAACCTATACGGTTACCACCTGATCTCCTAAAATCGTTCATCTTGAGAAATGCGTTTCATTGTGTTTCTATTAATTTTTGTTATGTCTTTGAATTTATTTCAGAAAAAAGATTTTTCATTTATTTTATGGGTTGACCCGAATGGGTGCCTACGTACCTGCTACTCAGGATCAAACAAGCCGTAGTTCGCTTTTCTGAAAATCTTTAGTGTGTTGGTGAATTTTAATTTCGAAATTTCTTTCGATTTATGTTCTTATCATTTTGGGGATTTTTCCTAAAAAACTCTAAGCCTAAGCTTGATTTCATTTTGAAAATGATTTTTGTAGGGAAAACATCAATTTTGATTTGTTTGGTGAAAATGATTTCTGTAAGTGCTAAAACTTATTTATTTGTCTTTTTATGATTTTTTTATGACTTTTTATGGTCTTTTTATTATTTTTGTGATTTCTGAGAATTTTGGGGGATTTTTGTGGTTTTTGGGAATTTTTGTTGATTTTCGTGATTTTTGGGGACCTTTGTGATTTTTGTGATTTTTTTGGGAATTTTTGTTATTTTTTTGGGATTTTTGGGGATTTTTTTTTTTTTTTGGGATTTTTGGGAATTTTTGGTTTATTATCCATCCTATTTTGACATCGAAAATTTATGATTATTTTCCTAATTTTTTATTAGTTTTCTATATTTTTTATTATTTATTATTATTATTATTTTTATATTATCTATTTATTATTATTTTTCTACATTATTAAATTCTAGAAAAATCTAATTTCTACATTTTCCTATTTATTAAAAATAACACATAAATAAATAAATAAATAAATAACAAATAATAAATTAATTAATTAATTCAGAATAAATAAATAAACAAAATTAATTAAATAAAAAAAATCCGGAAAATCCGACTTACCTGGATCCTGGTCGGTGCGCGGGTCGGGTCAGTCGGGTCGAATCGGGTCGGGTCGGATTGGTCGGACACGGCGGCGGGGTTGGCTCGTTCACGGTGTTCCGGCAGTCTTTTGCGGCGGGTGAAGTATTGAATCCTAGCTTCTTGAGGATGCTGAATCCGATGGTGGTGGCAATTTACTCCCAGAACGTCTCCTTGCGGTGGCTCAACTCCGATCGGCGGTCGCAACTTTGGGTTTCCTCCGATCTACACTCTTTTCTCTCTCTCTCGCAATTCTGATCTGTGTTCTTGCTTCCTCATCTCCTCCTCTATTTATAGGCGCTTGAAATCGAGCTGGATAAGCTCGGATTTCCTCCGATTGAAGCTGATCGGATTTTCGGTTGAAAAACCAACTCCGATTCGTGCCCATCCAACGATTTGTTCCGATTTGATTTTAATTAGATAATGTTTATCTTATTTTTGTTGAAGATCTGTTGGATTTGTGCAAAAAAATCGAATCAAAACGGCCGAAATACGAATTTTTTCTTCGCCGGCGATCTCGGGCTCGAGGTAGGAGACGATCACGCGCCCGGCGCGTGCGTTTCTTCCAGCCAATCAGATGCTGCCACGTGTCTTAGATAAGTCGAAAAATTGCAAAACGCGGAAATTGAAATTTTTTTTTGTATTTTTTGAAATTTCAAAAATTTGTAAAAATTGTTTATTATTCATTATTACTATTTCCGAAATCATTTATTCAAAATTGAAGTGTTTTCCTATTTATTTTTATTTTTTGAACATTTTTATTATTTTATGCTAAATTAGGAAAACTTGAAAATTGATTATTATTGAAAATTATTGACTCCTAGGGCAAAAATGGGGTGTTTACAAGGACATGCTGATAGCTTGTGCATTGGATTTCAAGGATAGTTGGGATTAACATTTGCTATTGGTTGAATTCGCTTATAACAATAGTTATTATTTGTTAATCAAGATGGCTCTATATGAGGCCTTCTATGGAAGAAAATGTAAATCTCCATTGTATTGGGTTGAGATCAAAAGGAGTATAGCAAGGTCGAACTTGTTGCAAGAAATGATAAACAAAGTAGCCACCATCAAACAAAGAATGTAGGAGACCTAAGACCGATAGAAGAGTTGAGCGAATTTGAAAAGAAGAGAGATTGATTTTCTATTGGGCATGTCTATTTAAAGGTCACTTCAATCAAAGGAACTAGAAGATTCAAAATGAAAGGAAAATTGAGTCCTAGATATGTAAAACTGTACAAGATTTTAGAAAGGGTCGAAGAAGTAGAATACAAAGTAAACCTACATCCTCAATTATTAGGAATTCATAATGTATTCCATGTGTCATTGTCTCGGAGGCACATCTTGGATCCCAATAAAGTGATCGAATTAGATATCCCAAAGATTCAACCTAATTTGACGTATAAGGAACATCCTATTCAAGTTCTCAACAACTAAACTTGAGAATTGAGTAACAAAAGTATTAAATACGTCGAAGTGCATTGGAGTACACATTCAGAATGAAAAGCTACTTGGGAAAGGAAGGACGAGGTGAAGGAAAAATACCCTCACCCGTTTGGAAGCCTAGGTACACTCTAAAGTTTTGAGGGTAAAACTTTTAAAAAGGGAAAGATTGTAAAACCCATGAATTAAACATAAATATAATACCAAATTAGTCAATAGATTATATTAAAAGTCTTATTTATAATCAAGTATAATTTTATATTTAAAAGAAATAATTATTTAAAAGCCGAATTGCGTAAAATTTCTAGATAGATGATAAAATAAATTAAAACCATAAGTCTATGATAGTCAAATGAAAATTCCAAGTAAATATTTACGCTTTGAATAATTCACTTAGCTTAGTCATAAAATTTCATGTCAAAACGCTAAGATTACTAAACTTACATAAATTATCGTGCACGATGAACGAATTCGGAAAATCAAAAGAAATTATTCATATAAAAGCTCAAACTGACTTTACCTTATCATTGTTTGAGACACTAGCTTGTAGAATCTAAAAAGTGAGAGAGAGGATAGAAGGATAGAACAAAGCAAAAAGGAAAAAGGGAAAAGGAAAAGAGAAGAAAAATTTGTCGTAACATGCACGTACAAAGTTCAAATCACAATTCAAGACTACCAACGCAATCCCTAAGGTAAGCCCTATGAAACTAGACTAGACTTACACAGGAAAAAACTTACTTTTAGAATTTAAATACAATTTTAATATGTATAGAAAAATAAATTTTAGCTTAGAAAATAGTGACAATTTTTAGAAATACACTAGATATAACAATATTAGTAAGAGCGGTATGTAATAGTTCTATTTTCTTATGTTTTAGGAGAAGATTTTTATCTTGTGTATTTACTCGATAATTTCTATGAGTGATAAAGAAAATAGATTTAGGTGAATAGGAACTTTATAAGATACTATTATCTGCATGTAAGATGTTGTTATCTATATAAATATAATAATATTTATAGTTTAGATCATTGATTTCATGTGCTCTATTCTAAAATCCTATATATAGCTTATTCTATACGTGCACATATACGTGATTCTGTTTGCCTTGTACACGAGTGGAAATGAGGATGATGTAGCTACTACATGTTTTGTCATGTCGTGTGTTGTGTGTATGTTGTGCTTGATGGTCTGGTGTGGTGTTGGGGCTATGGCATGGTTGTTATTATGTGTTTGTGGTGTGTGTTATTTGCGAAATGTGTGCACAGTGGGAGTGAGGGTGTATGCGAGTGCGTTGAACTTAGACAAAGAATGTATAGTGTAGGATGTAGTGTGGTGTTGTTATGAGAGTGTAGATATGGGTGTGTATTGTGGGTATGTGTTGCTAATTGAGTTAGGTGTTTAGGTGTGTCCTGTGTGTGATAGTGTACATTGCTAGAGGCAGAGTTTGTATGTAGTGAAGAGAGGTGGAGCATGTAGGGTGGATGAGTGTGTGCATGGTGGAAACATGTAAAGTTGCAAGTGACAATGCTGGAATTGTGTTGTGTGTGACTATGTGCATTGCTGTGCGATGAGTGTGTACGGTGTGATGTTTGTGACTGTATATGTTGTTGTAAGTAGATGTATGTTGAAATAGGTAGTTGAAGGGGGTGTGACCGCTATGTGGACATGGGGTGTGTGCACGATTGAGGTGTGGTGCTGTGTGTGTGTGATTGTATTATGTGTGTGATTGTGTATACGAGGTTGGTGTGTATGCAAGTTCACGATTGGTGGGTTGTGTGTGCATGATGATGTGTGTGGTGTGTGTGCATGGTTAAAGGAGAGTGTGTGCACAGTGAGTGTATGTGGTGTGTGCATAGTTGAAGGAGTGTATGTACACGATTGGTATATAGTACACACACAGTTGAGGGAGCGTGCATACATAAGCAAGGGAGTGTGCATACATGGGTGAGTAGGCATATGTGCACGAGTGTGTTGACATGGGTATATGGGCGTATAAGGTGTATGTGTTGAGTGTGTTGAGTGTGTCATGGACAGATTGATGAGTACATTACCACGAGTACATGTAAAGAGTCATAAGTGTAGTAAAAAAAAAATCATAATGTATGTATTTATGAGTTTAATATTTAGAAGGAAAGGATGGATAGAACACGATTAATTGAAATCGGATAAAATCCAAAATTTCGTGATTTGTCTTCTTTGAGTTGTAAGTGCTGTTTCAAAATTGTAATTGACTTATTGTTCTCAGTGATTGTCGTTGGTGTGTCTATTTCTTATGTGATCAGTTAAAAATGATAACTTAATTATTACAACTTAAATAAAAATTAACATGCTTTACATGAGACATTGCATGAAGTTGAAGGCCATCATTACTACAAGGCACACCAAAAGTAATTGGATAGGATTACTATTCCACCTAAGGTGAATTTAATGATTAGGGGATTGTCGCATCTTTAACGGTTCTAAGTCTGGTCTATTCTTAAGAGTGTTTATGCTCGATGTACTAAATTACACTTAAAGCTTACAGGATTAAATTTCAAAGACCAATTCTAATAAAGAGATAAAATGGAAATAAATGAGTTATGAGATCTGGGCATTGATGGTAGTGATGTAAATTCCTATCACAAGGTTAAGGGAAGAGTAAACCTTAATCTTCATGCCAGTTACCAGAAGACCACATACAATATTACATTTCATATGGTTGCCCATGCATAGCATATGATTAATAACTTACGTGAATTGTTTGTGTATGTGCAATATTGAGAGTATTGCACTCTTATCTCATTAGGCAATTTAACTTACCCTTCTACAAATTATGTAATGCAGGTCATGACTACGTAAAATTTCTTTGTAAATGTTGTACTAAAATAAGTAAATTTGTTGCGAAACTTCTAAGAAAGGATGTAAGGTTTAGAGAGTTAGAATGGCTTTCTTCTATAAGAGTTGTGTAAATATTAGTGGACAGATGTCTATAAATATTTGATTTGGGTCATTGAAACTTTTAGGTTCTATCTATATGGAACTTGAATGAAGTGCTCTATTGAAGGACTGTTGTAATTCTAATGAATACAAAATAATGGAAATGAACTAGTGGAATGCTAGAAGCATTCAATTTTATCAATTATTGTATTTTTAATAGGTTAATTATTTTTGTATTGTGATGCTTTGCAGTTACTTATTAAGGGTTGAATAATTATTGCAGGTTATCATGAATAACGTAACCTATGGGGCATGATAAAAAATGAACCTTAAGAATTAATTGGAAATCCTTTATACTTGAAAGATATGGGTTTACAAGGAAATGTAAATTAAATTCTTAATTAGATGGTTAATAGAATAAACCTAAAATCAAAACCAAGAATAAAGGAAAATTGAAGGAGACTAAGGGTAGGTTGGACAATCACCTCTTTATAGCCCTTGACCTCCCCCTCAAGGTCAACTCACCATGCTCCTTTGCTTGATAGCCCCTAGCCTAAATTTAGAAGTCCTTCACTTGATCAATTCTAGTTATTAATTTAGATAAAGTATTGTTGACAATGAAAAGTATGGAAAAACTCATAAACATTAAAAAATTAAAATTACAATGAATTTATAATTGAGTTATTTAATTATTATTTTTAGGCTATCATGAAGATAAAGTGAACAAAAACGTCTTTTCAAGAAAAATAAAGGTGACTATTATGTTATTATTTGCTGCTTGTGCATGTGTTGAAGATTTTTAACCTAACCAATAAATATTGGATATTTAATTATTCATTTTAGGATATCATGAAGATAAAGCGAACACAAACATCTTTTCAAGAAAAATAAAGGTAAGTGTTATGCTATTATTTGTTGTTTGTGCATGTGTAGAAGATTTTTAACCTAACTAATAAATATTGGACTATAAACATTTACATGTACTGTTTGTGTGTGACTAATATTTGGACTTGTGGATGACAACCATTAATGAGTGAATGGTGGTCTAAAACCTCCCAATTGATGTTATGATTAATACTAAGGTTGTTGCGATGACTTAATGGGTCACTGATACAAGGGAATCTAATCTACTACAATTAGTTATGTAGGAATGAAGTTACAACTCAAGCAAATTACTAGAATGGAACCCTAATTCTAACATCGTAGATGAACTATGCTCCTGGTGGCATGTTAATAGGTGATAAACTTACTCAAGATGATTAAAGCTTTAAGAATGGGAAATAGAGTTGTTAGATAGTGGGAAATGGCTCGATCATACATTGTGATGCAAATGATAGGCAATAGATTGGTTGAATAGCGTGATGTAGAGGATGTGGTTTGGTTTGGTTGTATACCATCACATGGGTGATAGGTACCATAGGCCAAGTCATATTATGTAACAAAGGTAATGGATCGTAGTTTAGTCTTGTTAGAAATAAAGGAATCTGAGTTCTTCCAAATCTTGATTGTAAAGACTGTGTTGTTGTAATTCACTTTAAATTTTTCTTAATAACTATAGTTTGTTGCATTTGATTTATATGGTTTACATGTTTTTAATTATTTCAATATTTGCGTGTGTATGCAATATGGTATTCATATGGCTTTTTGCTTATCCCATTTATGGAATTTGCTTTCTAGGTAAATTAATTTTAGACTTAATGATTTAGAGAACTTACAAAATAAGCTTTGTATATTCTATCTAAGTAGGTTTGTGCTGTAAATCGACATGCCTTTTGGGCTCAATGCATAACATTTACCTTGTATGCCCTAAATTTCGCTAATTAATAGATAAACTTGTACATCATCTAAATGAATAGATGTTTTATTCTATAGGGACCCCTTAGACAAGGTCTATCCATTTAGAGTAATATGGTAAGGTGATCTACTTCCCTTAACTATTTATCCTAAGCATGGAGATTTTAAGTCATTTTAAATTAAAAAAAAAAAGTATTAAAAAACCAATAAAATTCAAGGGTCCTTTAAATTTTTTGCATGTCTTCCTTGCTAACAACATTGTCCTGATGAATGAAGTAACCGTTAACTCGACAATATCAATTCCATAAATTTAGGAATTCTTTGGTGAGTGGTCTAGTTTACAAATAAATTAGTTTAAAATTACCATTTTTTTAATATATATATATATGATTTAAAAATAGACATTTATACCATCTAAAAAACTCCTTTAATAAATGTCTTTTCTTTCCTCTAAAACAATTATTGTATTTGATTTTTTGTTACAAAAATTACATTAAAAGATGGTGGCTAAAACGATCCCACAAACCTTGTTAACTTACCATATGCAAGCTTATTACCTTCTCAAGAGCTTAATAATTACAATTAACTATACTTAATAAAATTTTCCTGCTTTTATTCGCTATTACGTTCTTATTGCCTCATATAATTCAGTAAAAGAACTTACCAAGAATGGATACCCAAGCAACATCTTCAATACTCACTGACAAAATAATAAAACGCCTAAGCTGGACTAAGTAGGGGCTAGAATATTGGGGAAAAAAATAAAATGTAAATGCTAGAATCAACAACATAGCATCAAACGTGAACTTATGCTCCAAAAACCATTAACATCGGCATTATGAACGCGAACGATGATTTGGTAACCATCTCGAGTGCACCACTGGAAGGAATATCAGTAGAATTTTGATTTGCTGAAGGAGGATGGCTTTCTGGTTCCAGAACTTTGATGATCATTTTTTGACCTCTTTCGCAATGCCCATCGACTCCACTTATAAAATAGAACAAACCAGATCGATCAAATCTAAATGTTGTGTCACCATTGTTGGAGAAGAACAATGGATGCGATGATCGGCATTTCTTGTATTCCTCCTCCGTCACCTCCATAACCGAGTCCTTTCCATATTTGAAACCTAATTCGCAAAAAAATCACAAAGAATTTTAGATACGTTCTAATTATTAAATTGCACAACGTTTAAACCTTCTAGACACATACAATGCTAAGATAAGATGAGTAGTACTTACGTATAGTGGAATATTCTAGACACATACAATGTTAATATAAGATGATTAGTACTTACGTATAGTGTCATTGATCTGAAAGCGGTTTTTAGATGCCCATTCATTATATATCTGACGATCATTCTTTGATTTTGGAGCAACCCAACCACGTTTTCCCTCAACTTCAAACTCAAAAGATGCTATGAATGAAAATTGGAAACAAAAGAAAATGATGATGAGGGAATTGAATTTAGAGAAGCTAAAAGAAAGAGTAGCCATGTTGAGAAGTTTCTGTGTTTGAGCTAGTAGTAGTAGAAGTATATAGGAAACTGATTTGAGAACATATGACACCGAGTGGACTAAAATAAGAATTGGCAGCCTTGGTTTGTTACTATGAAGAGAGAGGCTTGGAGCGCAAAGAGGATTTGATGGGATTACGTTTGACTCGGTAAAGCCACTGGAGACATCCACAATACAAGGATGCTCTTGATGAAAACAAAGAGAACAACACAGGTATGTTGAGTAAAATGCGCTAATAAATAACTGTTAGGCATATAATTCTTTTCAAATTCAAAGTTCGAACCTGCTGACTGTATGTTATATATAAACTAAAAAATATGTGTTAATTTCAATTTTCACACGTTTCTTAAAGAATTCAAAAGAATAATAATAATAAAAAAACCCTTAACTCGTAATACAATCAGTTTATCAATCATGTATAAGAACATGAACCCATGACCTAACACATTTAATAAATGTGTCTATGTTCAAGTTCCATCTATTTATCATTAAACATTGTAAACGATTTTATATATAGTTATAGATATGAATAGGAAGGAGTGATCATAAAATTAATGTCTATAAATACAAATGAAATAGTCTTAGTACTTAAACGTAAAATTATAACCTAACAAAAGTTTTAATAAAGTAAAATATAATAAATTCAAATAGGTTGCATAAAATCATTGTACTAAGTTAAACCATGGACCGATCAAATACTAATGAAAATAGTCTTGACACGTATTATTTCCAAAAGTAATCTCTAATGGTCGATCAAGAATGGGATTTTCTATTTGAAAAATGTTGAGAAGTGTCACCTGCATTTTCTTTTTGAACTAATACACTTGAGATTAATTAAAAAGGCTCTTTCTATTTTGCAATAATTTGTAAATTTTATTTATAGCTTGAAAAATCGACATTTTTTAAGAAAGAAGTGTTCTAAATGTTTTTTCTTTTTTCACCAAAACATACTATTAATAACCAACCATATTTGCCAAAGTAGAATAATTTATTCCAATATGAAAAGAATTTATTAACACATTATTTTCATATGAACACAATAATTTCTAAGTACATAATAAGACCACAAGAACCAAATTTATTAAATTAAATTACATTATTACACATATATCAATTTACTTGTGCTAGAATAAGCAATTTAGAAATCTACTAAAATCAAAATATTTGATTATAAAAAATAACCACATAAAAAGCATATAAAATTAAATTATTAACTAATCGTGCTCAACGTCAATTTGTTCTACCCAGATGGATAGAGAGCAAGCAATTGTAGTTAACAAAATGAAACAAAGATGAATGAGAAAGTGGGAAAAAAAAAGTAAAAGTAAAACCAAAAATCCAAACCCTAAGGGAATTGTTGTGGGTTGGATGTAGGCAACATAATTTTTAAATAACTTTGAAATTGGTTTAAAGCTCTTTGGTTAGTGTTGTCAATAAGACTAGCTATCTTCTTCCTTGCAGAGGCCATCATCAAATTGTCAGTGCCCTCTATCCTCAGCATAGTTGCCAAAACATAGATGAGGGAATTTGGTTGCAATGGTTACATGTGTACTACATGGGTCTTGTGTTATACATGACTTTAAGAGAGTGATGAAAAGATGACTTGAGGGAAAAAGAGATAGAAAGAAAGGGATCTAATTACAGTGATTATGTGTGTACTATATGAATCTCATGTTACACGTGACTTTAAGGGAGTGATAGGAAGATGACTTTACGAGAAAGAGGTAAGGAGGAGGGAATTTGGTTATAGTGGCTATGTACTTGTATATATGTTTCCATCAATATTATTATGCGTGAGTATATAAGTAATATATATGTATACATAAAATCAATATTATTATAGTATTTGAAATAAGACTCTATGTGATTATAATATTAAGAAGACAAATATATATAGTAGCTTTAGATGTATATAAATGTTATATCATATGCAATATTGTTAATATATATTATATAAATATATAATCATGCAAATCTATATTGTGTAAATACAATGTATGACATTTACATACATAAATTTCCCCTAAACTAGATGAAAGGGGTAGCTATTTTATTTTTAATTTTTAATGATAATTTTACTAAAATTTTAATGTTGGAGGATAGTGAAAGGTTCTATCCCTTGCTCTATCCATCTATCTGCCCCAAATTATGATTATCCCTTAACCCTCCGATCTAAATGATCTAATTTATCTTAACTAATGTCACTTCAGTTTACCTTGATCTTTGGTCGAGTGAAGCTTATTAGGGTTTTAGAAATCATCCTTATGTGACTTCGATCTACAACCAGTAAAGTTCAGTCAATTAAAGGCCCTTAGATTCTTAAACTTTCCTTCTCGTTGCAATTGGCTTCCTTTTTCATTCAATCAATCAAGGCCTCTTGATTCAAACTCCATGGCCATTTTAATCTATTAAGGTCCATATAAGCCTAGCTTTAGTTGGTTGAAGAATTATGTCTTCTTAGATTTAATTTTTCTTTTCAGTTTCTTTCATTAATGGTTTTTTGTTACTATTTTTCTCCAAGATAATCATAATTTAAACCATCATTCCATTTTAATAGATTTACTAAGTTACCAATTACTCTCAAAGAAAATCTTAAATATAGAAGACTCAAAAGTTTGGTTAATTGTTCTATACCAAGGTTTTTCATTATGATTTACTATTTAATTAACACTTGACTAGCATGGTCCAATTGATGCAAAATTCATTGTAGATTTCCTAACATTCTTAATTGAGTCCTCATAATTTAACAAATCTCCCACATACATGGTCACACTTAAGTTTGCTCCCCACTCTTCCTTATAGAATCTTGTAAGGGATGATGACTAAGGCTTTAATATTAAGGGTGGACTAAACCCAATAGTTGTTGTTTAAATTAAATTTTTTAAGGAAGTTTTTCCTTCAAATTTAAAGTTTTTTTTTAGAGTTTAATATGGTTGTTATAATTTTACTACTCTTAAATCCTATACCCACCTCTAGGTATAGACTTACATCTATGTTTAATGGTGACATGTAAAAAAAAAAGCATATAGGGGTACAAGTTAGCCATCTATGTATAATATCATTTATCTATTATATTAGAGTGGATGGAAATGGTTACTATCTTATAAATAACATATCAATTCATTGAATTTAACAATAAAAAGAGTTATAATTGCAAAAATTATTTTGGGTGGTTACAAAAAGACATATATAACTCTTCCTTCAATGATAACTATAGTATTAACAAATTGCATTTTTTTTTAAATGATCTCATGTACCATTCAATTAATTAATCATTTATAATTTCTAAGACACCCATAAACGCTGCTTTGGCATCTACTAGTAATATTAAAATAGAAAGATATCTTTTCTCTCTTAAATGCTATTATTATTTTGGTGTGGATGCAGTGTATTTGATAAAAGGCCATTATTTATGTATATTTGATGTCAGGGCCTCAGGCCTAGTGAGTTAGTCTCATCTCTAATGCGTTGGGTCAAGTACATGAATTTTTTTTTTCTTTTTTTCCTTTATGTAACGTTGCATGAATGTTTAGTCGCCCTATATTCAAGCAAATTAACACCATTTTTAAAGTGATGTAAAATTGTTTATTCTTTTTTAACATAACCCAATTTATTCTATTATAGTTTTCTGCTAGTCTCATATTTGAATTTATTTTATCCGTTTTGCGTTATTTTTGTCTCCTTTTTTTGTATTTAGTCTTTCATAGGATTCATTCTCTGAGGGAACTGGGTTGTATTCTCTAAGCCCGCTCTTCTAACAAGAAATAGTTTTAAGGTTTACTTAAAACTTTTTTTTTTTACCCTTTTAAGAGAGAGAGAGAGAGAGAGAGAATTCATCGAGAGTGACTTTTCTGAGTGTGAAAATCATCATTGACTATGGAGAATGTGCCGTGTGCACTTGTGCAAAACGGGTTTAATGTAGGAGGCTTCTTGTAAAAAATGAAATATAAATACGATACAAATAAAATGTATATAAAAATAAAACTCATATACAATACATATTAGAAACTTTTTGAAATATCACATCTTAACAAGATGGCAACAAGATAAAAGTATCCGCAATTAAAGGATCCTAACAAGAAATAAATATAATTTTGGCCAAAATAAAGCAAGCTATAGATATATAATGACAATAATAACACGGTCTGAACTGATTACATGCACAAGAAAAAAGATATCGTAAAACGGCAAGTAACTTCTGCCGGCAAGAATCAATTACATTAAGGACTATAATTATAGTTGGAGGAAGAAAACAAAAAACATAAAACAAATAAATAAATAAATAAACACTATCATCGACATGGATAAAGAAACACACATACAGAATTTTATTGATCTTGGTCGTATAACTTCAGTCAGTTTTTCTTTATGTAGAGAAACGATTATATGATGAGACAAATAGCATATGATTTGTGCGTGTAAACCTGGTTTTTTTGCATACTTTGTTAAGATATTTCCTCCTTTAAAGTAATCCTTGAGAATCTGTCTCTTCTTGTATATATCATCAACGACCAGGTGCAATGTCTATTGGATATACGTCTATGATTCTTTGATTTCGAAGCCTGAGCTAGCTTGAATCGAGAGCTAAACTTACATGGTTACCATTCTTGATTTTTTATAGCCTTCTAAAATGTAACAGGGTTGCAATATCAATTCGAATACAAAATGACACTGCAATTCACTCATGAAATTTTGGTAATTTTCATTAGTCTTTCCTCTATTCTCTTACATTATATATAATTGGTTACAATTTGCTAATAAATCATGTGCAGGTTACAGAGGTGGAATAATTTAGTGATGGGCTTAGTATAATTCACAGGAATTTCTGGCCCATGTTCCCAGTCGTTCCTCAGCCTGTATCCTTACTGCAACATCGGCTGGCCCAATCCGTAGCCCACTCACTGGCCCAACCCATAGCCCACCGGTTGCTGCATCTTCACCATAGCTATTAAAGCCTCTCCACACACACATACATTCCCTAAGTTAGAGCCTCTGCCTTCCTATCTCACTCCTGCCACATGCCACTTCCACTGTCTAGTTAGATCAGTTTAGTCTCCATTCTCTCTCTCGCGAACCTTCCTCCTTCATAAACCCTAATTCCTCTTTCTCCTTATCCTCTCTCGAACTGTTACCTTCCAGAAACCCTAACTCTTCCTCCCCTGTTACAACCCCCGCGTCTGAAATTTCCCTTGTCCACAAGGGTGCATGGGGAAACCTAAGCTGTAGATCTGTTAGGAACTCCCAAGTCGCATCTGTGAGTGGTTGATCTTTCCACAGTATAAGCCCCATGGTGTCTGCCCGGTTTCCTCTTTTGATCATCTTCCGCTCCAAGATCTTAAGAGGTTATAACTCGTTTTCCTCTTCTGTTGCAGGTAGTGAAGGCAGGCAGCTCTCTTCCCGACCGTGGTAGGGTTTGAGCTGGGAGATATGGAAGGTGGGATGTATGTTGACTTCGGGAGGTAGATCCAGCCGGTAAGCCACCTTTCCCACTCTGTCTATTATTTTGTAGGGTCCGTAGTACTTAGGAGATAGCTTCTAATTGTTTACTTTCCGTACACTTAACTGCTTATAGGGTTGTAACTTCAGCAACACTTGATCCCCTATGTTGAGCTCTCAATCTAACCTTCTTTGTCAACTTGCTGTTTCATTCTGTTCTGAGCCCTTATCAAGTGGAACTTCAGGATGCGTAGAGTGTCCCTATTTGTTAGCATGTTGTCCACAGTAGCATTCCTGGAATCATTAGGAATATAGGGGAGATATAGTGGAGGAGTTACCCGTATAAAATTTTGAAGGGAGTCTTCCTAGCACTAGCATGGTAATTGGTATTGTACCAGTATTCTGCTAAGGATAGAAACTGTCCCCATTTCTTAGGATGATCACTTGTCATA
>JBBMOL010003666.1:0-14683 GCA_037954665.1 Laguncularia racemosa | reverse complement strand
ATTAGAGGATGGTCAGGGTTTTAAAAAACCCAAGTTCTAAAAAACAAAAACAAGATTCTTTTTGGGTTTATAAAAAATCAAAAAGTTTGGAATTTAGATAAGATGAAAAAAGTTTTCAAAACTAAATTATTGGAAGTTTAAAAAAATATTTCCAAATACAAAAAAATTTTTTTCAAAAAAATATTTAAATTTGGGGTGAAAATCTCAAAGCCCCACCTTATAGTTAAATATAATTGTGTAATACGTATGGCTTATTCCACGAAAATTTAAAATTTTAATATCAAAGCGATTTCATTCATAAGTTACTCAAAAGGGTAGGGTTTCACAGCTAAGGAAAGCTAATTATCACTTTAGAGATAAAAAAAGGTAATTTGACAAAATGATACTACAGTTACAGGCAAATATCCAAACATATTTAAACCCCAAAGCTATGAAGAAAAAGGGGATATATAGGATATAAAAAAAGTTACAAAATAACATTCAAGTTCTCAATTCTATTGTATTTTTTATAAAAAAATTTTTGTAGAGGGTTTAAAATTTTTTTTTTCCCTTTTAATTTTACTAAAAATATAATTTAGATTTTAAATTTTTAAAGAGGTTACATTACAGTTCACTACAATTTTTTGAGGAATTTTTAAAAGGGAATTAAAAAAAAATTTTAGAGCAATGAAGTGATTGGGGTCGTATGTGGCAAATTGTTTTTAACTCTTAAATTTTTTTTTGCTTGATATAGGGGAAAATGGCCCGATGAAGATGATTGGAATCCTAGAAAGGGTGGCATTTGGGAAAGGGGAAAAATTAAAGTATAAAGCGGAACCACTATAAAATTTGTTCAAATATTTCATCATTTTACTTTTACTTTCTTCCCAATTTATTTTACTTTACTTTTTGTATTTGGGTTGGGATAACCAATAATTTGCAATCAAAAGGGTGTATCAAAAAACTTTTTGAAAATTTTTAAAAAGTTTTTTAAAATTTTTTAAACAATCAATTACTCCCCTCCCTCCTTTGTTTTTCTCTAACTTGGCCCAAACAATTGGTATTGGTGCTTAGCTTGATTTTGGGTTTAGTTTAAGGGATTGATGGGAGATTAATCAATAGTTCAAATAAAAAAAATAAAAAATAAAAGCTCCTTATTTGATGACATAACTATTCTTAGAAATCAAGATGAATCATTTATTAAAGTTCATGACTATCAATAATGGATAACATAAATAATAGTGATATTGCATCAGGATTCGTAAACAAATTGACAAAGACAAAAAGAAAGTTGAAGTAAATTCAAAGCTAAAAAATCTATTGCTTCAAACCATTGCTCCTTATTATATTTAATATTCTATGTTATAATTCAACTAAGAATGTATGGAAAATATTATTGTGAAAACACATTAAGAAACATACTCTTCAAAGATAGCAAGGATCAATACTCTCATGTAGTCATATGAACTTTTTCAAGTTCAATCTTATGAAGAAATAAAGATACATTAGTCGCTTTTCTGTTACAACTAATTGAAACTAACATTACTTGGTAAGATATTGGGTGATGTAGACTTGGTGTGGAAAATATTGAGGATTTACTTAACAGTGGACTCTAGGAGATCCTTATTGATCTCTAGTTATTCTATCCTATTTTTTAGAAATTAATGGATAGCTTTCATTGTTATTAGACTAATTTTTCAATTTATTCATATAAATTTAACATTAATTTGATTCTTCAATAACTTTTGTTGTCTTATTTTGTAATATGATAAGTTTTGCTATTGAGTGAATAACAAGGAAAAGGCTTTATATGCTTTTTATTCAAATTAACCAAGGTTATATTGTTTTTTTTATAAGACACTTCTTCCAAAACAGTAATTAGATATTGCTAGTTTCCTCTCTTGAAAAATCATAAAAATATTTATTTTGTTCAAAGGGACTTTATAGACTATTAATGATATAGCTAGCTACAGTGTAGCTTCCTACCTAAAAAGAGTTTGCTACACCATTTTTCAATCAACAAGGTGTGAGTAAATCTCTTGTATGGTGCTTGTTTTATGTTTAAACTACTCCATTTTGTTATGGTAGTATAAGGTGTTGAAAAATTCTGTGAGTAATGTCATTTTCTTCACAAAAGTTTGTAAAAAATCATAATTTTTTAAATTTTTTTTCCATTTATTTAGTTCTTAAATTGATTATAAAAAAGTGTCTTTTTCATTTTAAATTCTTTTTGCAAAAATTTCAAAAGATTTGAATGATCACTCTGTATTGCCATAGAAAATAGAAGTCCATGTATCTTTGCCAAAAGTATTGAACTATAACAAAGCCATATTTTGCTTTCCACCTTGGACTAATGTTTTGAATGGGACGAAATAAATACATTGGATTAAAATCCAATGGTCCTTTTGTAGAAAAATTACATTTGCACTTTCATGAAAAAACTGAAACCATTTTTTTTTTTAGAACAAGAAGCTTAATTATTATCTTTCTTGATTTCAATTTGGCAAACCATTTACTAAGAATTTTTAAAATTTTTTTGATAGTTTTTCAAGCTAATGAAATTGACATCGCCTAGTTTCTTAATGCCATAGAAAAATGTTGTATCTAATTGATAGAAAACAATTTTTTTTTCAGTTGCACACTTTAGTTGGTTTAATTTTGTATTTTTTTTTTTTATAGAATCCTTTAAAAAGCTTTGTTTTTCCATTTTTTCAAAGTTAACATTCATGCCTTCCAAAAATGATTTTAAAATACTTTATCTATAACTAACCTTTATTAACAGATTATGTCGTAAACCTTTTCAAGATTAATATATTATATTTGTGGAGGAGAGAGAGACCATAATACCATATTGTTGATCACCCTTTTATTGTTATCACCAAAAGTTACAAACTCTTTTCCTTTTAGAATCAAATTTGTGAATAATGAACCTCGCTAGTCATGTGAATGTGAGCACTCACTATTAAGATAATACATTCATCTATTCAATCACTTTGTGCTCAAGTATCCATTAGAAATAGAGTATACCTTTTTAGGAAACCCAAATACTTGGCCCTTTTTTTAAAATTCAAGCTCATGTTTTTTTAGTGATGATCATGAGCTTATTGTTTTTGTAAAAGCAATTTCTTTCTTTATGACTATTCTTATTTAAAAAAAGTAGATATAAGAAGTGTATAGTGATACCTATTGTTTACTTATAACCTTTTGTTTAATTTAGGTAACTTTTGATATATCTCGTATTATATTTTATTGTATATGCTATTCTTAATTTAGATGTTTCCTTTTATGTTGTGTAGAGCACTTTTTGTTTGTATTCATTATTTTGGCAATTGTTATGTCCTGTTTTGCTGATTATTTTTAATAGTTTTTGTAGATAAATCATTTTTGTCTCATTCGATTAGATTTGCATTTTTTTTTTAAAAAAAAAAAAGGTCTAGGTTTTACACATAATAATAATATATTAATTAAAAAAGAGGAAAAATAAAAATATAAAAAATAATAATGAAATATAATTAAAAAAATGAAAAAAAAAAACTTTTCTAGGCTATAAAATAGAATTAGAATATGTTTGGTTCTAGGTTAGGTCTTACTTTGGCCAATTATAGGCTCTGGACTCACTTAATGATATACCATCTTGGGTATTAATTTTTGGATTAAGTAATAATTATATATTCACAACAAAAACTTTGGTTATCGTACACACATGGCGCTTTGATGTCACCGAGGTCGAAGTAGGAAGGCCTAGGGCGCTCTGCCTTTGTATTTTTACCTCTCTAGTGTGTCACGTGGCCACTATCTTTTGTTGTCGGATAGCTCACGGTTGATTGTACGCAAAGGAGGACAGGCAAAGAGAGAGAAGCCAACAAGTGGATTTTGTGAAAATCCATTTTTTTGTTATGCAAACTTATCAATGATAACCGTGGATTCTTTTTATATTAATGATTAATGCTAATAAATATTGAACGACAGAAACGGAGCTTTACTAATTAAATGTTTTTAACTAGAACAGATTCAACATGTTCAATCTCATTTCGAACAAATCTAGAATATAAATCTATCTAATTAGTTCTAATATGTAATTGAGTCCAGAGGAGTTCATACACACAATCAAATTCTCCCAACCAACCCTCTATGTTCCAATCATTACTTTCTCTCTCTAGATTATGCTAGACATGTTTGCTGATTAATATAATTTAATCCACTTATTTTGCGATGGTCAATAAAATTGCTATCTTTTAGATGATTAATCTATATATAATGTGCCGAGGGGGTCTAATTTTTTGAATTCTCATTCCTAATCCGATCTGATTAAGACCATGTGCTATCTAATGTAGATCCTCAACTTTGAATTAGGATTTCGTTTTGATTTTTTGGAGAGTAATAGTCGCACCCAAATCGTTGTTGGGAAAATATTGAATTAAGATCTAACTAAAGGAGCGGATATTAGTCTTAATTTGGACCACTAGTCGTCGTTATTTCAGCTTCTCATTTTTGAAAAGAGAAAAAAGGGAGAAAACCCAGAGTTTCTTAGTCCGGTGGCCTAACCTATTAAAAACCCTTACGGTTACACCCTAATCTCCTAAAATTGCTTCCTATTTAGAAATGTGTTTTATTGTATTTCTGTACTTTTTATTTATGTTTTTTATTTACTTCAAGAAAATGATTTTTTTTATTTCATTTTAAGGGTTGACACGAATGGGTGCCTTCGTTACCTGCTATCTAGGATCAAACAAGCCGTCGTTACGTTCGCCTTTTTCTGAAATCTTTTTAAGTGTGGTTGTGAATGTTTAATTTCGAAAAATCTTTTTGCTTTTTGTTTTTACTATTTTTTTTTTAAAATTGTCTAAAAAAAAAATCTAAGCCAAACTTTTTATCTGATTTTTAAAATGGTTTTTTAGGAAAAAACATCAATTTTGGAATTTATTTGAGAAAATCGATTTTTCTAAGTATTTAAAACTTATTTTTTCTATTTTTTTTTTACTTTTTTGAATTTTTTATTAATTTTATGATTTTCACAAAATTTTTTCTTTTTTTTTTCAGTTATTTTATGATTTTTTTTAATATTCTTCTACAGTTTTTTTATAATTTTTCTAGTTTTCATGATTTTTATAGTTTTTTTATGATTTTTATTGTTTTTATAATTTTTGTTAAAAATTTTATTCCTTAACTATTATCTATCCTATTTGAAATCTAAAGTTCTATTATTTTTTTCTTATATTATTTTGTTTTTCTACATTTTTATTATTATTTTGTATTACTTTTTTACATTTTTAAATCTAAAAAAAAAAAAAATCTTATTTCTAACATTTTCTATTTACGGAAAACATAATTAAATAAATACAATAACAAACAAATTAATAAATAAATAATTAAATATAAATCAAAATCGGAATAAAAATAAATAATAAAAAATAAAATTAAATAAATTGGAAAAAAAATATGGAAAAATCCGACTTACTGGATCAGGGTCTCGGTGGCGGGCGGTTCAGGTCGGGTGTCGGGTCGAATCGGAGGTCAGTCGAACACAGGCGGCGGAGGGAGGATGGCTCGGTCACAGCGTTCCGACGGTCTTTTGTCACGGGTTGAGGTATCAAATCCTTGCTTATAGGGGTATTTTGGTGCTGAATCCAATGGTGGCGTGTGGTTTGCTCCCAGAACGTCTCCTGATGGCGGCTTGCTCCGATCGCGGTTCGACGGTTTTTAGTTTCCTCGATGCTCTCGATTTTGCTTCTCTTTTCTCACTTTCTTATATTGTGATTCATCCTATGGCTTCATCCCTTCAATTTCTATTTATAGGCACTTGAATCCGAGACTGGGGTGGGATAAGCTCGATTTCCTTCCGATCGAGCTAATCGGATTTTCGATTAAAAAAACAATCTCCGATTTGTGTAAATCATCGATTTGTTTCGAATTTGATTCAATTAGAATATGTTTATCTCATTCTGTTGATGAATCTATTAGATTTGTGTAAAAAAATCTATCAAATGGCCAAAATGCGAATTTTTCTTCCGCGGCGAGATCTCGGACTCGAGGCTAGAGACGATCACGCGCCCGGTGCAGTTGCGTTTCCTCCAGCATTGGATGCATTGACACATGTCCAGGATAAGTGAAAAAAAACTCAAAAACGCGGAACTGATTCCCCTGTGATTCGAACTGCAGACCGATCCCTCCTACGCACGCCTTAGACCGTAGTACGGACCGCTGGGCTAGGCCAATTTTCCTGATTTTTCTAATTTTGCACATTGCATATATGCAATGGATTTTTTTTTTTTTATTTTTTCGTATTTTTTTGAAATTTCAAAAAATTTGTAAAAAATTATTTACAAGTTATTATTGCCTTTCTAAAAATCATTTTTCGAAATTGATTGTGTTTTCCTTTTTGTTTTTATTTTTTTTGAATATTTTTATTATTTATGCTAAATTAAAAAAAAATTGGAAAAATTAGAATTTGATTGTTAGTGATTATTATTCAGTTCCTAGGGCAAAAATTGGGGTGTTTTTTTACTGCTACCCCCTTTATAGTAATGTTTGAAAAACTTAACTACAAAGATAAGACAAGACGCCATTTTTGGCCCCCTCTTAAATAGATAACGCCTTGGTTTGACTTGTACCTGGAATTTGATTTTTGGTAGGAAAAATGCTCCAGAGCTAATAATCCCGACGATTAAAGATGGTGTTCCTAACAATTTTAGAGTAATGTTCCCTCCCCAAAAAGTGCTTTATGGTGACTAATGGGCGGATAGGAAACACCTCATGCATTGTGTTGATGAAAATGATGATAGAACGTCCATTATCAGACTAGCAACCTTGGAAAGACAATTTACTTAGGAAGCGCCCTTATGAGCTGGCTACCTGTTCAACAGAAGGTTAGTTATACTAGAACTATTGGAAAGAATATTTCCGAAAGTACCCCATGTGCTAACTAATAGGTGAGAGTCTAGTGAAAGTGCCCCTCATGGGCTAATAACCTTTGATAAAAATGCTCAAAAAGTTGCCCCCTATGGGCTAACTTGAGAATTAAGGTTTTTAGGAATCTGTACCCATCTTGGGCTGACTAACCCTATGATAGAGGTCTCAAAAAGTTGCCCTTATGAGCTAACCTTGAGAACGGATTTTAGGAGAGTGCCCATCTGGGGATGACTAACCTGTGATCAAGTTGTCTCTAAAATGCCCTTATGAGCTGACCTTGATAACAGATTTTTTGGAATGTGCCATCTGGAGCTGACTAACCTAAGATAAAAATTGTTATCTCAAAAAGGTGCCCTATGGGCTTTAACCTAAGAGAGGATTTTTAGGAAAGTTGCATCTTGGGCTGACTAACCTAAGATAGGAACTGTTTCTCAAAAGTGCCCGTATGAGCTGACCATGAGAACAGATTTTTGGAATGTGTCCATCTGGGCTGACTAACTATGGTGAGTGTCTCAAAAAAGTGCTTTTGAGCTGACCTTGAGGAACGGAATTTTTTTAGGAAAGTGCCCATCTTGAGCTGGACTAACCTATCGATTAAAATTGATTGAACTGTCTCAAATAAAGTGCCCTGATATGAGTGACCTTGAGAACGGATTTTTAAGAAAGTGCCCATCTTGGGCTGACTAACCTAAAATAGACGTTGTCTCAAAGTGCCCTTATGAGTTGACCTTGAGAACAACTTTTTAGGAAAGTGCCCATCTTGGGCCTATCCGACTAAGATAAAATTGATATATCAAAAAGGTGCCCTATGGGCTAAACCTTAAGGATCTAGGAAGTGCCCCTTTTTGGGTCTGACTACCATATTAAAAGGGAATGTTTTGACAAGTGCACAACTTGGACTGACTCATCTTATGCTTCTGAATATGTTTTTAAGGACTGGAGCTAAATGACTGTGATGCTTTTCATGATAGTTATTATTTTAATAGGCTTGTCAGTTTATCGTGGCAGCCACCAAACAACCGAACCTTTCGGGCTAGTTTGTTTCTACTTCTCTTCTTCTTTTTTGACAATGGGGTTGAAAATCTTGATGTGTTCCTTTCTTTATGCACATGGCTATTTTGACTGGTAAATGTTACCCTACTTTTGCATTCAGTTCTAATGCTCAATAGTAGTTAGAATTATTATCACAAACTATATTAAGATTCATTATCGTTTTAGTGTTTATCTTTCATTGGTGATGTGGTGGGTAATGTGTTTAGGATATTTGTTGTGATTGAGAAACTGATTGGGGGTTATCGACCATTCAGGGATATTAACTTTGCTTGTAAAAGTAAAAAAACTCGACTCAACGAAATTTGTATCGAATATTGGCTTTCATAAACATTGGCAAATTTCATTTCCCTTTGCCTAAGGATAGTACATCTTTCAGCATCTGTAGTTAATGGGTCTCTCAATTCGGACATCCATCTGAGTTAATATCAAAGCAACTACTAAACTAATCCTTTTTTCACTACATGAGGGTGCGTTCGTAGTTTGGGGTAAAATTTCCCTCTAGGTAGTCTTGGGCATTCGGGAGACTTCACTCTAGTACCGATCCCCTCTTTGAAAAGGGTATTGGGTCTAATTATTCTTGTTAATGCTCGGTCCAATTCTTTGTTGGTAAAATGGCCATGACATAGTGCGGTATAGCCTTCTTTCATCAATCAGATTCAGCTGATCAAGCTCTTCCTTACCCAATCTGATTCAGTTAGCTGAGTTTCTGCAGGATTATGAGAATGATGGTATTTAACTTCATTCGGTAACACTGCTTCTGTACAATACAATGAGTAAAGGGTAGTCTCCCGTAGATGTTCTTATTGAAGTCCTATAAGCCATGAGAGGTAAAACGGTAACATTTCATGCCAATCTTTGTAAAGTTGTTGTTATTTTCACGTGGATATTCTTGAGATTTTTATTAGTGCTTATACTGCCCCCGTTCATTGCGCGCGGGTAGGGACGTTAAATTTCTGTAGTTTATGTGGAATGTTGACATATTCTGGTATCGATTGTTGTTGAGAATGTTACGTTTTAGTCGGTGATGATGGACTCAGGAACTCCATTATCGGGCTATTTGTCCCTTTTTAAGATAGCGGATTATTAACCCCCTTTGTAAATTGGTATATGATGATGCTTCTTAAACCCATTGGTGAAATAATCAATCGCTACTAGTATGAATCTGTGGCTGTTAGATGTTGTCGGAGTGATCGGGCCTATTATGCGATTCCCCACATGGAGAGAAAGGCCCATGGTGCTGATTACTAGTGTAGCTCTTTGGGCGGTGCATGAGCATTTATCGCGTTTTGCGTTTATGACTTGACCACAGATGATAGTGCTTGACATATTTATGCAAATCTGATTCCATGTCAACCAATAATATCCTAACCTCATGACTTTTCGGGCCAACATGTACGCAATTTATATGGGGTCACATACACCATCTGTAACTTCATTCTTAGTTCGCCATGCTTCATTTTTGTCCACCACATCTAAAAACAACGGTAGTATCATGATGATCTTTTGTAGAGTACAGGACCGAACTTAGTAAGAAATGCTCGCGAACTTCTGATTGTTCTTTGGTCATTCTGCTAGCCATTTCAGGGTTATTTTACTTTCTTGGAGGAGAGTCTTGATGTCGTGATACTAGGGCTTGTCATCTTGTACTTTTTCAATGGTTTTAAACTGTAGGCGGGCCGCTTTCGATGTCTATTTTCATCGGTTGCAACTTCGGCTCCCCCTATTATCTGGATCATAGTGCTAGTGATGGCTAGTCTTCTACAAACTATTCTAAGTTCTCGGGATGTATGTGAAAGAGATTGCCTTGAATTCTTCGATTAGCTTTGTCAAGTGTTGATGATACGGTTAGCAGTTTGGGGTCTATAGTCTTGTTTTTCCCATTCTTGTATGTTGTAGATGAGCGACGAATCTCCGTTTTTATACTTCTAATTCACGGAAATTCCATTTGACAAGGCATTTTGGACAGAATGCATGCCTTCTTTCCGCGATATTATTGGTATATGGAATGTAAGTTCTTGTGCTTGACCAGGAATTGAGTGCCGTCTGGGATATAATACATTGCCCCAACCCCACAACCGAATACGTTGGCGGCTCCATCGAAAAACAGTTTCTATTTCGGTTCTACTCTATCCCAAAGTTCCTACCGGTATATCTTCCACTGTTATATATTTTCGTCTGGGAAATTGTTTAATTTCATGTTCCCCACCCCCCCCCCCCCACCCTCACTATATTATCAACTTAACACTCCAGACCATACCCCGATATCTTACCCCCCCCCCTGCCTCAGGGTGGTTCCATCCGGTTCCGTGGCCCCGGTGGGTTTGCGGGTTTCGTGGCCTTTGGGCTTGGCCTTTTTTGGTGCGGGGGTTGGGGTGATACTCTAGGCTGATGCCCTTTGATTCTAGCTGCGGTCGGGATGTTATTGTTGTTATTTGTGGTTCTATACCTCGGGTTATTTAAACATTGTTAGTGTTTGAGATGTTGGGCCTCGATTGAGTGGGTATCCCCTAAATTTTAGCATTTTGGGTGGGGAGGTATTCTTTTGCGGGCGTAGGGTTGGTGTTGGCTAATGGGATGGGCGGGTTGGGCAATGTGCCCGCTTGGTGAGTGTGCGTTTTGGTATGTAGATATTTGACGTTTGGTTGTCATAAGTGCTTGTACCTAATGTTTGTGCGCAAAATACACATCTTCTTCCAACCTATTCTGTTGTACCTCTACTGTTCACTTCTCTGTGACTTTTCTTGATCAGGATAATTTACTGTATACCGACTCTCTTATCCCTCGTTCTTCTTTCTGCCCCAGCACACTTTCCCCATGCGTTTCAGGAGTGTTTTTAGTGTATGTGGGCTGGTGGTGTAATTTTTTGGCGCGTCTAATTGGCTTCGAGGTAGATGCAAAGTATTTTCTCCTTGCCCACCGAAGTTAAGCAAATAAGGTTTTATAACCCGGTAACTATAGTCTGTTGATTTGATCTCTGAAATTTGCCTCTTCGCATTCGCCTGTTCCCTCCCCATTTATTTGCCTGGGTTTGCGTTTCTTCTTCAAATGACGAGAATAAATCATTGGGTCCTATCGGATTCCTTAGTCTGTCGGCCTCTGCGGGGTTGAAGCGCTGTGAGATTGATTTTTTTTTTGGTGAAGATTTTTTTTTTTTTTTTTTTAATTAAATATTTTTGTGTGAGTGAGATATAGTGGAGGTTTTTTTATTTTATTTTTTTAATTATTTTAATTTCATTCTTTGTGAGTTGTGTCGAACGCTGTGAGATTTAAAACGAGAGAAGTGTAGCTAGATGCTAAGCGGGGCTTCCTTATTATAATTTTTAATCTTCCCGCAAGCCTTTCTCCACTCTTTTTTTTTTAACGGCGCGTTAGGGAAGAAAGGTAAAACTCTAATAAGCTTTACTTTGTCAGGAAAAGGATCAATTTTATCTTCCTAAAGCTTATGACACAAAACCCTATTCAAATTTCCTCCGTTGTTTTGTGGACCCGACCCACGAAAAGTGCATTTCTCTAGGTTTTAACCTTGACGCTGAATGTGAAATTTTTTCTCAGTCATTTAAACATTGTTCGCTCAGGATATTACATTTATGGCTTTCTCCCTTCTTTTGGTATTTTGGCTCTACTATAATGTTCCGTCGTCGACATATTTACTTCAACCTTCTCGATGCACAACCATATCGTGAATAAGTATTACATTGACCAGAGACTTCTCTGTCTCTCGTGATAACATTGCCCCGGCGCGTTTTGTTTTCGAGGCGTTCGCGTTTTCGTTTTTTTCAAAACCGAAAGAAGGGGCATGGACTTTGTAAACAGAAACAAGTTCCCCACGTTGTGAATGAAGTTGTGTATTTGTTGATGAATGAAGGTTGTTTTGGTTTTTTATCTTCTTCAGCACCATTTTTATTTGATTTTATCCTGTTCGAGAGATGAAAGAAACCATCTCATTCAATGAATGAGAAGAGATGGTTGATGTAGGTGGGAAGAAGAGAGATGGTTTTTTTTCCCGCAGTATGTTAGTTTAAATTTAGTGTTTGTTTAAGTTTAATTCGGGTTGTTCTACTTTATGAAATCTTTGTGAGGTAATTTTTAGCATAGGGGGTGATAGGGAAGTTATTAAAAAAGGTTTGAAAGTTTTTAAAGGGAAGTTAAGAGAAAAAAGATAGGGGAAGTTTTTTTGGTAGTAGTTCAAAACAAGCGAGGAAGTTATGGAAAAAGTTATGGAAGGTAAGTAGGGTAGTTAGGATGGAAGGTTTGGGGAAAAGTTTAAATTGTCTTAGAAATAGAAGATTAAAAGGATGTAAAGTTGGAAAGAAAAAGGGAAAATAGTTGAGGGGAAGTTAATGGTAGGTCAGGGGGGGAAGTTAAAAAGGTGTAAAGGAAGTTAGTTTAAGACTTGGCGTTTCTGTCGTTTTTTTTCGTTTTTTTTATTTTTTTGCTTTGTGCTTGGTTTTTAAAGTCCCGGATAAAATAATTAAAAAGTTCTAAGGCAGTTACTTTACACGTACTTGTCTGTTCTTTGTATTTCGGTGGGGGGGTGGACTATAGGTGCTTAACCAGTGCTGCGGTTAGTCGGGTGTATTAGTTCGGTTGGGGGAGAGAGAGTGGGTATGGTTACCTTCAATGTTTCAATTATTGTCTTGTTGTTGCCTGGCGTAGTACCTTACTCGCTGTAACAAGATGTCTAGGCCTCTTAACGCCGATATCACCCTCTTCTCTCTCTATTGATTCTCAGTTTTTGTCTTTTAGGTTTTTTTTTTTTTTTGTTCTTGAACATCTTCCCCTTGTGGGAAGCTTTCTTTAAGCTCATAATGAACTCCCAATATTTGTTGGTCTTATCTTCTAACCTTGGCATCCCACATCATCATGCATTGTCAACCATTTATGACCATGGCAAAAACACATCCCCGCATATCCGTTATTCTTTTTAATAGCTCGGTGGTAGTTATCTCACATTTTTTTGGCACTCAGATTGGTCCCGACTTCCGATTTGTGAGGTTTTTTTTGGGGGTTTAGGGGGTGAGGTTTTCTTAGTGTTTTCCCCCCCCCCCCCCCCCACCACCGCCGCCCCCCCCCCCCCCAACCTTCCCCTAGTAACACATCCCACCTACCCACGCCGCGCCCCCCCCCCCCCTCCACAAGGCCTCGTTTTCGATCGAAAATGAAAAAATAAAAATTCTCCGCTTGCTTGTTCATGTTTTTGCCAATTTTCTTGTTATTATTAGTTTGTGGATCTTGGAATTTATCACCTTCAACAACCTGACCCAGAATAGCGTTTGGAAACGATATCAGCATTTTATTTTTACTTTTACCTGCGCACAAAACATATTCCTTTGTGTGTTCGATGGTAGTGAGATCTGAATATATAAAAGTGAAAGCATATATATAAGAAGAAAGGAATAGGAAAAACAAACTTTTGTAATTGTAATTTGATATAAAGAGTCCCACCGCATAAAATTTGCTCTTAATACATTTTTCTTCTCTTTCGAGCTAAACCTTAGCGTTACTGATGGGATATACATAAACCAATTGTTCAGCGAGAGCGGGGTGTGGTTTCTTGGACGGTTGGACGTTGCGTTTGAGGGGGGGGGGGAAATTGACTTACCTTTGTTGTCGTTCCTCTTGTTTATCCAAAACTTTTTGAATGATTTTTTTTCCTTTCAAAAAAAAAAATAATTGGGAGGGGAAAAAAGGGGGGAAAACAAAAAAAAAATTTGGGTTTTTAAATCGGGGCTTCCCCCCCCCCCCCCCCCCCCCCTTTATTTGCCTTTGACACCCCTTTTTTTTGCGGGTTCTTCTGGCGGCCGTAGGAATTTTACCCGGGCCAAAGTTTTTTCCCCTGCTTTTTTTTTTCCCCTTTTTAAAAAAGATGGCCCTTTCCCTTTCTGGTCACCATTTTTACTTATTGAAAATCTGCCCCCAGGTTTTTGAACCTTCTTCCCCAATTAAGGTTTTTTGGGGGGGCTCTTTGGTTTTTTGGGTAATCCTGTTGCTAATACTGGAATTGGGCTTGCAATGAAAAATTTTTTTTCCTTTTTTGTGGGGGGGACCCCAGAGGGGGGATGGCCCCCAGCGCATGTATCCAAGGTTGTTTCCCAAAAAAAAACAAATTGAAAAAACCTTGGGGTGTTTGAGGGGCCTTTTGGGAAAACGATTTTAGAATACTTGTGGGGCCAATTTTTTGGTTTGGTTTTTCCCCTTCCCCCCCATGTTCTTTTTGATCCGTCGAAAAACTCTGACCATCATGGGGCTAGGTTTTTTTTTTGTTGGAGGGGGCCCCCCAAAAAATTGAACGTTCCCCAAAGGGGGAAAGTTTTAGGGAAAAAAACGTTTTTCGATGAGTAACCCGGGGGGGGGACAAAAGGTGTCATTGCACCTGCCACTAAAGAATAAGGGTTTTGGTAAATTTTGGGGGGCCCCCCTTCCTAACTCTTTTGGGAGAGGGGGGGAAAAATATCCCCCGGGCCAAATTTTAAAAAACGGAGGGCCCCAAAAGGGGCCTTTTTGTCTGTGGGGGGATGCCCTTTTTGGGGGGTTTAATTTTGTTTTAAGATTTTTTTTAGGCCCTTCCCCCCGGGGCTCGGTGTTTTTTTGGGGGGGAAAGGCCCAAAAAGAGTGATTCTTTTTGATAAAATTTTTTTAAATTTTTCCTGTCTTGTATTCATCGCCCCCTTTTTCCCCCCCTTTTTTAAAAAGCCAGGGTCCCCCTTCCTCTTTTCTCCTTTTTCCCCCATTGGGTTTTCAA
>JBBMOL010003665.1:0-14685 GCA_037954665.1 Laguncularia racemosa | reverse complement strand
TCAAGGTAGAACCCTAATTCTCACGTGAAAGGGGGTGTTTAATCTGAAAAATGTAACCCCCCAAAAAACCCTCCTTAAGCAAGTATTTATACTTGCTACTTCTAGGGTTAAAAAGTGCTCAAAATTACAATTTGCCATTTTTTAAGAGGCTAACCCTAAATGAAAGTTACAAAGAAATAAATGTATCCCAAAACTAAAATACAACCAAAATAGTTCATAAAAGAGTAAATATATAAAGAAATGGTCCTTCATGATGCCGGTCTTCAAGAAGCTTTTGAATCAGGTTCAGTTAACAACCCTGATTCACTCGGTAATAAGGGTGTTTTTGCATCCTGTAAGACTGACAAATGAACCTGCTGAAATGCATCAAAATTATAGTGAAAAAATGTAGAAATTCAATTAGACTACTCAAGGTTAGGTTTCTGATGGGTGTCGAATCCAACAAAAATAAAAACCTACTCCTAGACAATTATATGATTTGCATATAGTGGCGAGTAGGGTCGAATCCACAGGGATTAGTTAAATATATTTCTATTCAAAGAGAATAAAGAGGAAAAGAAAAATGAGGGGTTTTGTTTGTGAATCGAAGTAATGTTGAAATAAAATAATAAAATCGAATATTGATAAAAGCTTAGCCAAAGGAATCAAGATAATTTAATTCTAGGAATTGATCATCGATGCAAATATTTTCTATTCTTATTTCTAGATAAACTGGTTATGGTTATTAACAAGCCCTAATAACCTATCTCTCCTTACTTCCTCGATAATCAAGACAAGCTCTTTGATTATTTCTCTTATCGATTAGACAACCCTAGACAAGCTCTTAGGATTTAATCTATCAATAGCATTAAAAATTAGAGAGACCACCAATTTATGCCAGTAGATTATAAGATAACCTATTTAAACATGATCATACACCTCCATAACATGAATTTGATCATCTATTTTATAACCAAACATGTTACTGTGTCACTGAGACTAGAACAATCAAACGATTACGGATTTGACGTGCTAGTTGACAATATATTAACTTGCTAGAAGAGCTCTAATTCATACCAATCAATAAAGATAATAATGACAAAATGTTCAGAAGATATACGAATATCCAAAAACAAAGAATAGAATAAATACAAATCAATTAGATCTCA
This sequence comes from Laguncularia racemosa, assembly GCA_037954665.1. Classification (NCBI taxonomy): domain Eukaryota; kingdom Viridiplantae; phylum Streptophyta; class Magnoliopsida; order Myrtales; family Combretaceae; genus Laguncularia; species Laguncularia racemosa. Next base: position 13,537 of record JBBMOL010003665.1, on the reverse strand, counting down.
CAATTCGTGGAGAATTAAACATCTATGACCATTTGGCTAGAAAAATAGCGTAGCTACTCATGTTCATCAACAAAACGAAAATAAAAAGTAAAAACATAACAAGCCTCTGTTCCCGGTTGCCTGCTCGGCCTCCTTCTTTCCTTCTTGTCTCCAAGATGATCCAAGATTCAAGATTAAAAGATGCCTCTAACCCTCTAGGGTTAGTTCTATTTATATTGTTAAAGGAATGGCAAGTGATCTTTTGCTAGCAAGATACGAAAATATCTTTCCTTTTTTCAAGTAGATTTCGAGAAGTGAATATTCGTCCGCCTGGCACGCCCTACCACACGGTCGTGGGTCAAGCCGTGCCTTCCTCTATGCATAATTCACATATCATCTTCCGTGTCTAGTGTGTACCACGGCCTACACCATGGCTAAATTTCCAACCGTGCCTTCCTCTGTGCATAATCTACAAGTCTTCATCCGTGTCCAGTGTATACCACGGCCCCAACCACGGCTAGATCCTAGGCCATGTCTTCCTCTGCCAATGTTCCACAATTTCTTCTCCTTGGCACGTCTAGCTTCCACCATGGTTTCCACCACGGCTTACACCACGGCCGTGTCCCAAGCTGTCTCTCTCCTTCTCATGTAGTGTGTAGCACGGTTTGCACCATGGCCGTACCTCAAAACGTGTCTCCTTCTACAAATACACGGCCGTGTACTTCATCCGTATATCTTCCTATTGATTCAAAACCAAGTACACGGCCGTGTACTTCAATTACACGCCCATGTACTTCCCTCCAGCGGTGTAAATCCTTGTGTTTGAACCAAGTTGTAGATGACTTCTCTAATTTACTTGAATTGGCACCCTTGACTCCATTTAACCTGATTTATCACCATAATAGAATTAAGTATCATTTCCTTATGATTTCTATAAAATCAATAATAATTTAACACAATTTATACTATAAAGATTGAGTATAAAATGGCTCTATCAAATTCCCCCACACTTAATCTCTTGCTTGTCCTCAAGCAATTGAATCAAATCAGTTGAGAAATCCATCATAGATTATACAAACTTTCTTTTCATCATTCCAAGCATCTATTCATTTGTAATTCATGACTTGAAGTGTTAATGTCTACTACTTCAACCAAACTGGTTTCCTGTGATCAAATTACCATGGACAAAATTTAATAGTTATTCTAAAGAAAACAAACTTTAATCCTCATGTTTAACAAAAGAATTTTTATTCCAAAAGTAAATACTTAATCCACTAAGGAAAAACACCCAATTAAACTTCATTGGATATTAGCAAACATATAATCCTTGAAGCATAAAGTAAAAGCATATGGTATCAACTCTTTGCTAGATGTTCTTCCTTTTTATTATAAGTCTTGTTTTATTCAATGAATGTTTATATTCATGTTCTTTTGATTTAATTAAGCATCTATTTTGATGGGTTTTTGCCCACTTCTTTTCATGAACTTTCGCCTTTTTCGCCCTTATCGTTATAGTGAGTTCATTGAGTCGGCACATCCCGAGCTCATCACTCAAGTGACCGAGTTTTGAGATACCCCTACGGACTCTTCCTCACTCTAACATTCAAGTTTGAATACTCTTAACTCAATTAGTTGAATCATTGGAGTAATGGCTATGCTTGATTCCTTTTTCTTTTTCTCTTTTTTTTTTTTTTTTGAGTGTTATGATTGTTTTACAAACAACTTCAAAGAGTATATAGTAGTTAATATAACCTAGAAGTAAACTTGTTTATTTTTCACTTAGGGACTCGACTTACTCTTAGACTTCCAATTCTAAAGCTAAATACAAGGTAAATTTGTTTCTTAAAGATTTCACTACTTAATTTTAACCAAGTATTCTAATCACAGCAGTGGGTGAGTAAAGCATTTGAACAAGTCAATTTCACATTTTGTAGATGCTTATTACAACATTTAGTACAATCTCCAGATTTCATGATAATTTTGAAAAAATTTGGCTTAAAATTGCTTAAGGACAAACATTCAAAGTATGGATCAATTATCTATTCTCTATATTTTATTATCCTCTCCCCCACACTTAGCTTGAACAGTGTCCTCACTGTTCCTAATTCAGCACAATTAAAGAGGAATTAACAACTCAAGGAACATTAGAGAATAAGAGAAAGGAAATACTGGTACTTCCCTGGTATTGGAGTTCTCCCTTTAAGCTCTAGAAAGTGTCATCTGATTATATGTATCCTTGCTGCAATTAATCCAAAGAGATCAAGACAACACTAAAATCAAAACAAAACTAAAACAAAACAAAACTAAAGCAAAACAAAACTAAAAAAAATAATTCCTTTTTTTTTTTTTGACATGGGTTGCCTCCCATGAAGCGCCTTTCTTTAACGTCTTTGGCTAGACGTTCCTAGCTAGATGTTCGGGTAAGGATTTTGATTCCAGCTTTAGTGCCTGTGGTGATGGGTTAATAACATCCGCAACAAAAACAGGAGAGATATCGTTAGGATGTTTCATGGCATCATAAATGTTAAATTTAATCACTTCACCATCAAATTCCATAGTGAGGATACCATCATTTACATCAATTTTCGTCTTGGAAGTCTTAAGGAATGGTCTCCCTAATAATATCAGCGATGAAGTATGAGAATCACTATCGTCCATGCCAAGCACATAAAAATCAGCAGGAAAAACCAACCCATTAACTTGAACTAAAACATCCTCTAGAACTCCCTCAGGATAAACATTGGACCTGTCAGCAAGTTGAACAATAACATCCGTTTCCTTCAAAGGACTAACATTTAAACGTTGATAAATAGACAAAGGCATGACATTGATAGAAGCTCCTAGATCACACATGGCTTTAGCGATTCCAAGATTACCTATTTTGCAAGGAATGGTAAACATACCTGGATCCTTACATTTAGGAGGAAGCTTCTTCTGAATAATAGCTGAAACATTTTCACTCACACTAATCTTTTCATTGCTTTTTAGCTTCCTTTTGTTAGTGCACAAGTCCTTGAGAAATCTAGCATAGCGTGGTATTTGCTTAATTGCATCAAGCAAAGGAATATTTACCTCGACTTTGCGAAAAGTTTCCAGAATCTCTTTTTCTTCCGCTTCATTCTTGGATTTCGCCAATCTGGAGGGGAAAGGAGGTGGTATCAATGTGACCTTTGATGGCTCAACTAGAGACTTGCTAATCTGGTTGCCCTGCTGGCTCGGAGGTGAAATTTCTTTCTTAGTCTCTTCCCCATAAGTAGATGGGTGTCCCTTCTTATTTGATCCCTGCAATTCTGTTCCACTTCTCAAGGTAATTACATTAACGCTTTGCTTCGGATTTGTGATAGTCTGAGAAGGTAACTTACCTTGAGTTTCTAACCTATTTACAACAGAAGCAAGTTGGCTTACCTGATTCTCCAAGTTTTGAATGCTCTGCTTTGTTTCCTCCTGAAATTGTTTTGTATTAACGGTAAGAGACTTAACAATGTCCTCAAGAGACATACCTGAAGTGGAAGGAGCTTGGGGTACTTGGTGTGATGGCTTAGGCTAGAATTGTTGGAAATGTTGAGGGTTATTGCCATATCTGAAGTTAGGATGATCCCTCCATCCGGGATTGTAAGTATTCGAGTAGGGGTCATACTTCCTTTGTGGTTGTCCTGGGAATCCTCCTACAACATTGGCGTGTTCATGATTGTCATCTTGTAATGTGGGGCACATGCCGATGGGATGATTAGGAGCAGCACAAATTCCACAAGCCTTCACCTGCTGGGTATTTCCAAGAGCTAGCTGCTGCACAAGGGAGGTTAGATTAGAAATTTGATGTTCAAGGTTAGACACACTTACCTCATTTACCTTCCTTGAAGATGTATTATGCCTATACCCAAATTGTTGTGAATTGGCGGCCATAATGGAGATCAATTCCCTAGCTTGACTAGGGGTTTTGTTTACTATGGCGCCTCCACTTGCAGCATCCATCATCTTTCTTTCCATCGGAAGTAGGCCTTCGTAGAAGTATTAGATGAGAAGTTGTTCAGATATCCTATGTTGTGGACAGCTTGCACACAATTGTTTGAACCTCTCCCAATACTCATGAAGAGTCTCGGTGTCCCTCTGTTATATACCACAAATTTCTCTTCTTATACCAGCGGCTCTGGATGCGAGGAAGAATTTATCCAAGAAGAGTCTCACCATATCTGTCCAAGTGGTTATAGAACCTGGAGGCAAATAAAACAACCAATCTTTAGCTTTAGTACTTAAAGAAAATGGAAAAGCACGTAGCTTGATTTGATCGTTGGTTATTCCTTGTGGCCTCATATTAGAACACATTATATGAAACTCTTTCAAATGCTTATGAGGATCTTCATTCTCAAGACCATGAAAGGTGGGTAGCAGATGTATCAACCCAAATTTCAACTCGAATTCAATAGCTAGTTCGGGATAGTGAATACAAAGTGGTTGTTGATTCACATCCGGTGCAGCCAATTCCCTTAATGTTCTCTCGGGATTTGCCATATCGTCTTCTTTTTTAGAATCAAGGGATGAATCAGACAAATTCGATGCTAAGTTCAGTCTAGTGGATGATCTAGCTTCTTGTCGCAGCCTCTTTAGAGTCTTCTCAATCTCCGGATTATAAGTTAGTTCACCTGTCTGAGAAGAATGAGTCATACAAGAATAGAAATAAATTTGACATCAATCCTCGGCAACGGCGCCAAAATTTGATGGGTGTCGAATCCAACAAAAATAAAAACCTACTCCTAGACAATTATATGATTTGCATATAGTGGCGAGTAGGGTCGAATCCACAGGGATTGGTTAAATATATTTCTATTCAAAGAGAATAAAGAGGAAAAGAAAAATGGGGGGTTTTGTTTGTGAATCGAAGTAATGTTAAAAAAAAATAATAAAATCGAATATTGATAAAAGCCGAGCCAAAGGAATCAAGATAGTTTAATTCTAGGAATTGATCATCGATGCAAATATTTTCTATTCTTATTTCTAGATAAACTGGTTATGGTTATTAACAAGCTCTAACAACCTATCTCTCCTTACTTCCTTGATAATCAAGACAAGCTCTTTGATTATTTCTCTTATCGATTAGACAACCCTAGACAAGCTCTTTGGATTTAATCTATCAATAGCATTAAAAATTAGAGAGACCACCAATTTATGCCAGTAGATTATAAGATAACCTATTTAAACATGATCATACACCTCCATAACATGAATTTGATCATCTATTTTATAACCAAACATGTTATTGTGTCACTGAGACTAGAATAATCAAACAATTACGGATTTGACGTGCTAGTTGACAATATATTAACTTGCTAATTGAGTAGAAGAGCTCTAATTCATACCAATCAACAAAGATAATAATGACAAAACATTCAGAAGATATATGAATATCCAAAAACAAAGAATAGAATAAATACAAATCAATTAGATCTCACAATTCGTGGAGAATTAAACATCTATGACCATTTAGCTAGAAAAATAGCTTAGCTACTCATGTTCATCAAAAAACGAAAATAAAAAGTAAAAACATAACAAGCCTCTATTCCCGGTTGCCTGCTCTGCCTCCTTCTTTCCTTCTTATCTCCAAGATGATCCAAGATTCAAGATTAAAAGATGCCTCTAACCCTCTAGGGTTAGTTCTATTTTTATTGTTAAAGGAATGGCAGGTGATCTTTTGCTAGCAAGATACGAAAATATCTTTCCTTTTTTCAAGTAGATTTCAAGAAGTGAATATTCGTCCGCCTGGCACGCCCTACCACACGGCCGTAGGTCAAGCCGTGCCTTCCTCTGTGCATAATTCACGTATCATCTTCCGTGTCCAGTGTGTACCATGGCCTACACCACGGCTAGATTTCCAACCGTGCCTTCCTCTGTGCATAATCTACAAGTCTTCATCCGTGTCCAATGTGTACCACGGCTAGATCTTAGGCCGTGCCTTCCTCTGCTAATGTTCCACAATTTCTTCTCCTTGGCACGTCTAGCTTCCACCACGGTTGCCACCATGGCCGTGTCCCAAGCCGTGTCTCTCTCCTTCTCATGCAGTGTGTAGCACGGTTTGCACCATGGCCGTGCCTCAAAACGTGTCTCCTTCTATACAGATACACGGCTGTGTGCTTCATCCGTGTATCTTCCTATTGATTCAAAACCAAGTACACAGCCGTATACTTCAATTACACGCCCATGTACTTCCCTCCGGCAGTGTAAATCCTTGTCTTTGAACCAAGTTGTAGATGACTTCTCTAATTTACTTGAATTGGCACCCTTGGCTCCATTTAACCTGATTTATCACCATAATAGAATTAAGTACCATTTCCTTATGATTTCTATAAAATCAATAATAATTTAACACAATTTATACTATAAAGATTGAGTATAAAGTGGCTCTATCAGTTTCTCTAGCAAAACCCTCATAACTAGATTCTAGAGACCCTTAGCTCAGGCCCTGGTGATAGGTCCTGGAAAAGTCTGATTCCTATCATCTCCTCGAGCTTCTGGAAGATTTGCCCTCAAATATGATGGATCTTCGTGCAAGTCATCTGCTAAATAAGGTGAAAGATCTGAAACATTAAAAGTGGCTGATACTCCATAATCTCTTGGCAACTCGATGCGATAAGCATTGTTGTTTATGCGCTTTAAGACCCTGAATGGTCCGTCTGATCTAGGAGATAGCTTCTATGACTTTTTGTGTGGAAACCTATCCCTGCTAAGATTAATCTAGACTAAATCACCTGGATTATAGAGATGATTTTTCCTGTGCTTGTTTCCCTGGATCCTCTGTTGTTCCTGGGTCTTCTGAAGGTGTTCAGTGGTCCGATCATGTATGTGTTGAATCTGTTGTGCTCGGTCAACTCCACTAAGACTTTCTTCCTTTGTCGCTGGTCCAGCTATAAAATCCAATGGAATAGAAGGGTTATAGCCATAAACAACTTCAAAGGGAGACTTACTGGTTGAACTATGAGTAGACCTATTGTAAGTGAACTCAACAATAGGAAGACACAAGTCCCAATCAGTAAGGTTCTTGCCAATTGTTACTTTGAGAAGATTCCCAAGCGTGCGGTTGACAACCTCTATTTGTCTGTCAGTCTGGGGATGGCAAGAGGTACTGTACATCAGTTTAGTACCCAGTCTTCTCCATAGTGTTTTCCAAAAGAAACTAAGGAACTTAGTATCTCTGTCTGACATTATGCTGTGTGGAACTCCATGTAATTTGACAATTTCCTGCACAAAAAGGTTAGCAATAAAAAGAGCATCGTCTGTTTTGTGGCATGGTACAAAACGTGACATTTTGCTGAATCAATCAACAACCACCATAATAAAGTCTTTCCCTCTTTGTGTTCTGGGTAATCCCAACACAAAATCCATGCTGATATCAGTCCAAAGTCTAGATGGTATAAGTAAAGGCATATATTCACCCTGCGTGCCTTTCCTCCCCTTGGCTCTCTTGCAAACACCACACCTTTCTAGTACATTATGGACATCCCTTATTGATACGAACCACGCCAACCCGTGACGAAACCCAATACCAATACGTTCGGAAATTCGTTGCCTAAGACGCCCAAACACCTAAAGTGGAAACTGTGACCCGTTGTCTATAAGCGAGACAAGAACCTTGGTATAAAAATGAAGACGCCATAATCGGGATGGAAGGTCGATTGATAAGTCGGGATGAACGCCACATAAATCAATCCGATAAGTTCGATTTAGTTCTTGAAGAACCAAGAGAGGTGCCTCTCAAAAGTGTTTAATGTTCAAAGATGTCTAATCTCCTGATGTTCTAAACCCTAGGAGCTTTTATACTAGGGTTACAATTCGGGTAAAACAAGTCCAAAACGACGTAGTTTCAATAAGTGGTGTAAAAACGCGAAAACAGAACATGCTGGCCGGCAGGGGATACACGGCCGTGTACACAATCGTGTACTTTGGCCGTGTACTTTTCTGTGCAACTTCTGGCAACTTAAACGCCCGTGTACTTTGGCAGTGTATCTTTCTGTGCAACTTCTGGCAACATACATGCCCGTGTACTTTGGCCGTGTATCTTTCTGTGGATTTGCTTGACTCCATACACGGCCGTGCCTTGAAAGTACAAGCCCTCTTCAACCCGTGTCCGGTGTAACTTGTATAAAAGCAAGGGTCTTCTCATGGTTGTTCCAATCCGTTCCAACTTCATGATTGCTCCAATCCTTTCCGGCTTCATGGACAACCTTTATTAACCCGTTAAGTGCTTCCTTGACTCATTTCGCTCGATTTCTTGTAATCGATCTAAGCGGCACTTCAAGAGGATCCACATTTCTTCTTTCGGCTTAGCTCTCATCATTCCCCTCCTCTTGAAAAGGATTTGTCCTCAAATCATTGCCTGCATCAAATGGACTCAGATCAGTAACATTAAACATGACACTTACTAGATACTCACCTGGTAGATCTTTCTTGTATGCATTATCATTGATGCGCTCAAGACTTTGAATTGGTCCATTGCCTTTAGGAAGTATTTTAGATCTACACTATACAGGAATCCGCTCTTTGTGCATGTGATTCTAAATCCAATCTCCAGGTTCAAAAACAGCTTGTTGACAACCCTTGTTGGCTTTTTTCACATACTGCTCAGTTCTTCGCTCAATGTTTAGCCTTCTCACGAAATCTGCCTTAGAATTAGCTTCAAAACTCACAAACTTGTTAGGTTGCAATGGCAATAAATAAATAGTAACCAATGGGTTAAAACCATACACAATCTCAAATGGTGAACAATGGATAATGCTATTTAAAGCCCTATTACATGCAAACTCCACAAATGGTAGACAATCCTTCCAAGTCCTAATGTTCTTCTCTATGATTGCCCCTAACAATTGAATTAAAGTCTTATGAACAACATCAATTTGCCCATCAATTTGTGGGTGATAGATAGTTGAAAACATTAGTTTAGTTCCCCACTTTTCCCATAATACTCTCCAACAATGACTCGAAATCTTTACATCCCGATCACTAACAATGCTACTAGGTATACCATGCGGACGCACTACCTCTCTAAAGAACAAATCAACAATGTGTATAGCATCATCAGTTTTATGACAAGGAATGAAATGAACCGTTTTAAAAATCCTATCCACAACCACAAAATTATAATCTCGACCATACTTAGGCCTAGATAATCCTAACACAAAATCTATGGACATGTCTATCTAAGGCTCATGAGGAATGACACTATACTCATATAACCAATCTAAGAAGTCATCTAAGCAAGGAATAGGATGACGATACTTTACCATAATGTTGTTGATGGCATGGCAGTCAACATACATCCTCCATGTCCCATCCTTCTTAGGCACCAAAATCACAGGCACTGCACATGGACTCATGCTCTCTCTCACGTATCCCTTCTCCATTAATTCATTGACCTGCCTTTGGAGTTCCTTCAAAAAGACATTTTCAAAGTCCTGCACAAGAGACACAACTACACTAGGCAAAGAGTTAGATAAGTCATTAGTAGTCAAACATGTTTCCTTAAAAACCAGCAACAACATAGGTTGCCTCATCACTAACGCTTTCCTTACTACACTCGCTCTTGCCACACAACTCTCCTTTTGCAAGGCTGCCCTCTCCTTTTCACTCACCACTAAAGTTGATTCCCCTTCAACTTGGCCTCTCACACTCTTTCCAGCCTTCCTCTCCTTTTCCTTTTGGTCTTGACTTTTATATTCCTTTTTCTTCTCATTATCTTTTGCCCTCTCACTCTCACTCTGCTTTTCACTCACCTTATGTTTTGCAAAGGACTGTTGTAGCTGCAACTGGTCCTCATACACTTGTTTAGGTGTTAAAGGTTTAAGATTAAAGCTTTTCCCTTGGTGAACAAGCGTATACTTGTTAGCAAAGCCATCATGAACAACCTTCCTATCAAATTGCCATGGCCTCCCCAACAACACATGATATGCTTACATTGGCACTACATCACATAACACCTCATCCTCATACCTTCCAATGCGAAAACCAATCAAGGCTTGCTTACTCACCTTAGTTTCTCCACTATCATTCAACCACTGCAATTTATATGGACTAGGGTGTCTAACAGTTTTGAGCCCCAGCCTCTCAACAATAAAATTGCTCACTACATTGGTGCAACTTCCCCCATCAATAATCAAACTACAAATGTGATCTCCTAGATAACATCTAGTATGAAATATATTCTCTCTTTACACCTCCTCTTCTTCCTTCACCTACACATTCAATGCTCGCTTTACTACTACCACTAGCCTTCCCATTGCAGGCTCCTCATCATCACTAATATCCTCTAATGGAGGCATATCATCTTCTTCACTATCCCCCTCCGTCTCATACTCACCATCATCACGCAAAATCATCACACGCCTATTCGGACATTGACTAGCAATATGGTCTCTACCTTGACATTTAAAACATCTAATGTCACGATTTCTAGAAGTAGAAGATTCAGGGTTACCTTGATTACCAGGAGTAGAACCCGCTTGTCTCAGCTCCCCTTTTGGTTTGGTAGGTAAAGGCTTTTCTTCTTTCTTCCATTGATTAGTCTTCCAAGTGGATGAACCATTACCCTGTTGCAACCGTGCATTACTACTACCTCTCCTCTTGTGCTGGTTCTCAACTTTTATACCCATGTAGACCATATCCTCCAATTCTACATAATGCTGCAATTCAACAACATTTTGGATTTCTCTATTCAACCCAGCAAGAAATCTAGCCATTGTAGCCTCTCTATCCTCTTCTACATTCGCCCTAATCATAGTGACTTCCATCTCCTTGAAATACTCATCCACACTTCGTCTTCCTTGCCTCAGAGTTTGCAACTTGTTGTGCAATTCATGATAGTAATACACAGGTACAAACCGCTTCTTCATCACTCTCTTCATATCTTCCCAAGACTCAATAGGTGGCTTGCCACTCCTTCTTCTATTCAACATTAATTGATCCCACCACACTATAGCATAATCTGAAAATTCAATGGCAGCAAGTTTCACCTTCTTTCTCCCACTATAGTTGTGACAATCAAACACCATCTCTACCTTTTTCTCCTACTCTAAATACACCTCGGGATCATTCTTCCCTTGGAAAGGAGGAATCTTCATCTTTATGCTACTCAATTGATCATCCTCTCTATTCCTATCTCCTCTATCTTCCTAATCTCTAGTTCCTCTATTCCGACCACTATAACCTCTATAACTCCTAACAGAAGGCTCATCAAAGTCATCACTCGAAATTTCATTTCCACCCCTCGGTACTCTCCTAGAACGACTCTCCCTCTTACGCCCTTGGAATACGTTTGTGGATTGCTCTAGTTTTTGCTCTACTGTCTCATGAATTTGTTCCATTTCCTCTTGGAACATCCTCTTCATTTCTCCCCTTAACGCCTCAATTACTAACCTAGCATCAAACCTTCCCCTCTCACCTTCAGGAGAATGTTGTCTCGACATAGTCCCTGCAGAAAAGATTAGTACTAACACAAATATATATAATTAAGCCTCACGATACACTCCCTTACGTGTTTCGTTCAAATAATGATATCACACAGTCACTCGTGTATGCTCACAAATAATGATGATATGAACTCGCCACTTTCCTCTTCTCAATTCTCTTGGAACTAACCCGAACTACACCAATTTCCTTCCGTAGAATTCAAAACAACTTTAGGGTTCGTAAATTTTTCCTCTATTTTTCTATCCGAATTTTTTTTTGTCTCTATTTTTGGCTTTTGAACACGTTTCTCTTTTCTTTTCTTTTCCCTTCTTTTTTTTTTTTTATTTAACAATCGACTAGTAGATACTACACTATCAAAAGACAATTAATATTACGAAATTGAATGCTAACAATGGATATGAAAGATTGGAGTTAGGGTTTTGATATTACCTTCCTCAACCGAACTTGATGTTTTGACAAACCTAAGCTCTGATACCAAACTGATACGAACCATGCCAACCCGTGACGAAACCCAATACCAATACGTTCGGAAATTCGTTGCCTAAGACGCGCAAACACCTAAAGTGGAAACCGCGACCTGTTGTCTATAAGTGAGACAAGAACCTTGGTATAAAAATGAAGACGCCACAATCGGGATGGAAGGTCGATTGATAAGTCGGGATGAACGCCACATAAATCAATCCGATAAGTTCTATTTAGTTCTTGAAGAACCAAGAGAGGTGCCTCTCAAAAGTGTTTAATGTTCAAAAATGTCTAATCTCCTGATGTTCTAAACCCTAGGAGCTTTTATACTAGGGTTACAATTCGGGTAAAACAAGTCCAAAACGACGTAGTTTCAATAAGTGGTGTAAAAACGCGAAAACAGAACATGCTGGCTGGCAGGGGATACACGGCCGTGTACACAATCGTGTACTTTGGCCGTGTACTTTTCTGTGCAACTTCTGGCAACTTAAACGCTCGTGTACTTTGGCAGTGTATCTTTCTGTGCAACTTCTGGCAACATACACGCCCGTGTACTTTGGCCGTGTATCTTTCTGTGGATTTGCTTGACTCCATACACGGCCGTGCCTTGAAAGTACAAGCCCTCTTCAACCCGTGTCCGGTGTAACTTGTATAAAAGCAAGGGTCTTCTCATGGTTGTTCCAATCCGTTCCAACTTCATGATTGCTCCAATCCTTTCCGGCTTCATGGACAACCTTTATTAACCCGTTAAGTGCTTCTTTAACTCGTTTCGCTCGATTTCTTGTGATCGATCCAAGCGGCACTTCAAGAGGATCCACATTTCTTCTTCTAGCTTGGCTCTCATCATGGATCTCATCACTTATCATGCCTTTTCAGTAGAAATTCTCCCTCAATATGGCTAGAGTTCTCTTCTCACCAAAGTGCCATGACAAACCACCTGCATGTGCTTCCCTCACCAAAAATTCCCTCACAAATCCAAATGGAATACAAGGTTTTCCTAATTTATAAAGAAAGCCATCTATCACACAATAACCATCATACATCCCGCCTCCAAGACACCTCTCCATGATTAGTACATACCGTCGTGATAAAGCGTCAGCAACATTATTCTGATTGCCCTTTTTGTAGTTAATCACATAAGCAAAACCCTCTAGAAATTCCACCCACTTAGCCTGGCGCTTAGACAAATTATGTTGACCCCTGAAATGTTTCAAAGATTCATGATCTGTATAAATAATAAACTCCTTTGGGAGGAGATAATGCTACCACGTCATGAGAGCCTTAACTAAGGAATAAAATTCCTTATCATATATAGAATAGTTCAAAGTTTCTCCACTCAAATTTTCACTAAAATATGTTATAGGCCTCTTCTCCTGCATTAATACAACACCAATTCCAATCCTTGAAGCATCACATTCCAATTCAAAAAGTTTGTCAAAATCAGGTAAGATTAATAATGGGGCACAAGTGAGTTTTTCTTTAATCTCTTCGAAACTCCTCTGGGCCTTTTCACTCTAGATGAAAGGAACACTCTTCTTCGTCAGTTCTGTGAGAGGGCTAACAATGCTACTGAAATTTTGGACAAAGCGTCTATAAAAAGATGCAAGCCCATGAAAACTTTTTACCTTAGTAACTGAAGTGGGTG
>JBBMOL010003664.1:0-14693 GCA_037954665.1 Laguncularia racemosa | reverse complement strand
GGCTTTCCCCTTTGGTTTTTCCCAATCCTTTCTAACTTATGATTGCTCCATCCTTTCCGCTTCGTGGACATCCTTTATCAACCCGTTAATTTGCTTCCTTGAATTGTTTCGCTCGATTCCTTTTGATCGGTCCAGGTGGCACTTCAAGAGGATCCACATTCCTTTCTTCTGGTTTGGCTCCCATCATGGATCTCTTTCAAATACTTAGCAATTCCACTTTCATTTAACTTAGATCTAGTCATCTCTTGTAAAGTTCTATTTTGCGTTCCACTATCCATTTTCTTGGGGGAGTGTATGGAGCTGAAAAAATTATGAGATACACCATGTTCTTCCAAAAGTTTAAAAAACTTGCATTTTGAAATTTGTTCCGTGTCAGTTCAAAGGGACTAATTATGGAAACCCCCTTTTCATTTTGTATTTGTTTTGCAAACTTTTGAAAAGAATCAAAGGTATCTCTTTTGTGTCGCAAGAATAAAACCCCAAGTGTATCTTGAAAAATCATCAACAATAACAAGTCCATTTTGCTTCCACCCATGCTTAAGACTCTAGATAGGTCAAAAAGAAAAGATGAAATAATTCAAGTGGTCTCTTAGTTGAAATTACTTTTTTTACTTTTATGAGAGACAAAAACCCAAATTTATTTTTTAAGCAAGTATCACATTTCAATCTTGTTTAATATTTATTTTAGGTAATCCTTTAATAATATCCTTTTTAAAATAATTTTTCTGAGTGATTAAAAAATTAAAGGGTCCTGTCGTTTATGCCAAGCAAAAACATGATCTTCAAAGAAATTAAAACAACAATCATTATTGATTTCATCGGGTTTTTATAAGATAGATATTTCTTTTCCTAATTCCTTCAAATAATCTTTCATCATTTTCATTAAAAGGCATAGCACTTGTCTTGATGAAAAATCATTCTAAAACCTTTATCACATAACTGATTAATACTAAGTAAATTATTTTTTAAAACCCTTTGCACAAGATATAATTTTCAATGGGGAAAAGTAGGCATACCAATCGTTCCAGTGGCAATTATTTTACCTTACTATCATCTCAAACTTTACATACCCTTTTTTTCCAAATTTATGCTATTGAACAATGAAGCATCTCAGTCATATGTCTAGAACATCCACTATCCAAATACCATGTTCCTCTTATTTTAGCTTCATGTTGCTTACAAATAAAAAGAATTAAGTCCTTTTAGGAACCCAAGCAAGTTTGGGCCCTTTAAAAGAAAGCTCATTTGATTTCTTCGATTTACTTGTTGCTACTGAGCTTCTTTCTTTTATAATAGCAAAATTTCTAAATATGACCAAATTTATTACAGAAAAAGCATGCATAAGAATTAACATTCCTATACCTGTCATTTACCTATTTTTGGAAGTTCTGGTTTGTATAACTTCTGTTATCCCTTCTAGTATTGCTTATGTTTTACCTATTGTATGGATACCTCTTGTCAGAATAACTTCTGTAAAGTCTTTGGTATTTCCTCTTTTAAAAATATTTGTATTCGAATGTACTTTTTACTTTTGAATTGCATCACTTAAGACTTGTTTAGTTTTAACAAAAAACTGTATTTTGATTCGTTTTTGAACTGAACCATGCTCATATCCTAATCCATGTTTTTCATTTGAAATTCTTTGTGAAGAAATTAACATGGTCAATTTCTTTTTCACTTTCATCAAATTTTTTAAAAGGTAGTTTTCAACAAATTTTGACAGCTCATCAATCTTACCTTATGTTACTTGTTTTACTTCAAGTAGGTGATTTTCTCCTCTTAATTTTTCAATACTCGCATGGATGGATTCATTTTCTTGTTTTAGGATATCATTTTCATCCCAAGTAACGAATTTGTTTGCTTTACATCTTCATCAGTTTTAAATGTACCTCAGAACTAGCCGTTAAAAACGATTTGCCTCATCTCTTCTTCTTTGAACCCTCTGAATTTGTCTCTGTATCCTCTAAAATCACTCCATGTTGCTAGCATTGCTCGACTTTTCTTTTTAAAATTTTTTCATTTTCTTGATCAGTGTTGGCATTCTTTATTTGAGTGTCCTGGCTTTTTGCATTCATAACATTGAATCTCCCTTTTCTCTTTTTTTCTTTTTTTTCTCCTTTTACGTTTTTCTGCTCATTATGCTTATATTTAGTACTTTTCTTGAAAACATTAAACTTCTTACCCCTTTCACTTCTTGCGCAGCCTGTTGAGTCTACGTGCTAGAAGACTGATGTTCTCTTCTTTTATCATCGCTATCATCTATTTCAGTTTCATTTTGCTTTTTTTTCCTTGACTTTAAATGCAATCCTTTGGTATCGTCTTCTCCTCTTTGTGTGGTCTTTTGGTGTGACTCATATGCCATGGGCTTTTCTCTCAATTGATGAGAGTTACCTTGTTTAGGTCTTGAGCTTTTCTATAGCTGTTTTCTTTGTATCCTAAGATGGTGGCAATATCCTCAACATTTTCATCATAGGATTAGATCTGGAAGTTTCTTTCCAGTGATGAAAAACTCATTTGTAATAGCTGTAAACTTGTTAAAGATCTTTGACATCTTCATTGACTTAAATTAAATAATTCATACTATTGAATTAAAGCATTTATTTTGGTTTCCTTGATGGTATCGGTCCCTTCATATGTATCGAATAGGATATCCCAAATCTCTTTGCCCCTTGCACACGATGATATCAAAAAAGAACTCTGACGGCGCAATAGTAGTCAATAACAAATTTTTTGCTTTGTTGTTCTTCTCGATAATTTTCTTTTCCGAATTTGACAAGGTTGAATCTCGTTCAAGGTGATCACATTGTCTCAAGTGAATGACATGCCATGAATCATAATCATTAGCTTTAATGTAAGTTTCCATACGCATTTCTAGTATGAGAAGTTTGAGCCATCGAAGTAGGGAGCGCGATTAATTGCAACATTATTTTCAACCATTTGGATCACTCAAAATAGATGAGTCCTGCTCTGATACAATTTTTTGGTCCCAATTGATTAATCAAGAGGGGGGTGAATTGATTAATTACTTAAAGTTTCACTTTTTCACAAATCAATCAAAACTCTTGACTAATAAAATCACGTGAATACGATAATGAAGAACAATAAGTGCAATAAATAAAAAGTAGAGAAGAATGAATGCTTAGATTTTTTATAAAGGTTCCACCTCGCGCGTCAGTCCTCTCTTCCAGCTTTACGTCGGGGTCCGGTTGTCTATACCAGTTGTGTTTCACTATATCAAAAATTGAAGATATACAAAAATAAACCTCTTCAAGGCAAAGTTTCACTGTTGAGTCTTTCTGCTTCTTCACTAAGCTAATCACTCAACTACAGTGATGAAACAACAAACAATTCCCTTTTTCACGAAAAGGGAAATTTCAACAAACAATGAGGAATATCATATTTCCTCTATATGATAATTCACATGTATATGTAAAGATTTTTCGCTTGAAGATGTATGAGTCTTTTCTTTTTCGTGTGTCTCTTTTTTGTTCAACAACGTTCTCTTCTTTCTTTTTTTCATTTGAATTAAAATCCTTAATGAAGAGAAAATTTAAAGGCTACTTTCCATGTGACAATCTTGGGAAATTTATTTTTGAATTTTTAATTCAAAAATAAGTTGGATTGTTGGAGAGAATCTGCATTCCCTGATATTGTTGATGAGGTTTAAACTTTGGGTAAATTAGTTTGACCGAGATCTTCTTTGGATTATCTCTTGGATCAAGTTTGTTGAAGATATCCCTCACATTGTGGAACCATATCTTCATGTAATAACCATATTTCTTATCTAAACTTTGTAACTATTGGATATCCCAAAATATAGCACAAAAATCTAAATTTTAAAATTTTTTATAAAACTTGTAAATTTTTATATGATCTCATTTTATCATAAAAAGAAATCTTTGAATAAAATCTTGTAAAACTTTATGTAAATTAAAAAACCCATGACATAAAATCTAACTTTAGTAGAACACATCAAGTATATTACCCCAAAAAATACTTGACACGTGGAGTAGGCCTTGAAATTTATTAAAAAATATCGATATAAAAATTAGAACGTAATTGGAAAATTCGTTTACAGACATGAAAGGTTTTGAAAGTGCTTGAAGTTAACCTGTTAACTGTCCTCCTGTTATGAGGTTTTGAAGTGTTTCTGAAACAAACCCGTCAATGTTTCCTAGTGTAAAGGGTTTCCGAATGTGCTTCTGAAAAAATTAAACACGTAACTATGGATACACTACATAATTTTGAAACACCTTTGTCAGAACAAAAATAGTCTATAAACACTTTTTTAAGGTTTGAACAAGCTTTTGTCTCCTTGTTCAACTTTAGAAAAAATTACGTACTATCTTTATTTTTTACACATTATTCCTTTTTGTTAAACATCAAAACTAAGGTAGAGAACTTAAATTCTCCCCTAATAGTATTCACGGATTTTCTAGATAAATTTGTTATGTCTTTATACCGATATCCTGATATACTCTAAAAGTATTAAGGAGCCTGAGAACATTTCAGACTGGTATTGGGGAAGTTACAAGATGAGAAGCTGTATGTTTAAATTCAATAAATGTGAATTCTGGTTGAACAAGTATCTTCTTCGGCATGTGGTTAATAGAGATGGGATATTTGTGGACCTAGAAAAGGTTTTGAGAAGGTTTGGGGCAATAGTAGATTGGCATTAAACCAAAAATAGTTTTCAGAGGTAAAAAGCTTCTTAGGTTTAGCAGGTATTATAGGAGATTTGTTGAAGAATTTTCCAAAATAGCAATCTTCTCACCAGATGGACAAAGAAAAATGTGAAATTCGAATGGAAATGACAGATCTGAAGCCATTTTTTAGATGCGCAAAGAGAAATTGGTGTCGGTGCCAGTTTTCACTTTACCTAAGAGTGGAGAAAAGTTAATAGTGCAAGTGATGCCTTAGTCAAATGTTGGGGTCTATATTGATGCAAGGTGGTCAAGTAATAACTTATGCTTCTCAACAATTGAAGCCGTATGAAAAAAATTACCTAACTCATGACTTAGAATTGGTAGCTATAGTGCTAGCTTTGAAGCTATGGAGAATTACTTATATGGAGAAAATTGCAAAATCTTCACTAACCATGAAGCCTGAAGTACATATTTATGCAAAAAGACTTGAATATGAGATAAAGGAGATGGTTGGAGTTAATAAAAGATTATGACTTAGAGATACAATACTATCCAGGAAAAGAGAATGTAGTGGTAAATGCCCTTAACAAAAAGAGACAAGGGCAATGTAGCCACTCTCATCACTTCGTAGAAGGAGTTATTGGAAGATATACGCAAATTAAAGCTAGAAATTTTAACATAAGAAGTGGGAGCAAAAATGGTTACCTTAAGGATTTAGCCAACCATAATGGACAAGATTAAAGCTAGTTAGATTGAAGATAAGGAACATTCAAGAGATTCAAGAGCATAATGGAAGAAGGTAAGACACCGGATTCAACTTAGATGCAAAAAGGGACCTTAAGTTACAAAACGAGGCTATGTGTGCCAAAAGATGTAGAATTGAAGAGAGGATAATGAAAGAGGCACGTCACTTTGCCTACACAATACACTCTGGAAGTGCCAAAATGTACAAGGACTTGAAGAATTGTTATTGATGGAGAAATATGAAATGAGAGATAGTTGAGTATGTAGCTAGATGCCTTAGATACCAGTAAATCATAATAGAACATCAGAGGCCAGTTGGAGAATTATAGCCTCTTCCTATACCGAAGTGGAAATGGGAGTATGTGACAATGAACTTTGTTATAGCCCTCCTAAACACAGGGAGAAGCAGGTTGCAATTTGGGTTATAGTGGATAGATTGACCAAGTCTGCTCATTTTATACCTATGAGAGTAGGATACAAATTGGAGAAATTGGCCCAGATATACATATAAGAGATAGTCAGACTGCATGGAGTGCCAATGACAATCACTTCTAATAGAGACACAAGATTTGTGAGCAGATTTTGGAATAGCCTACACAAAGCATCGGGCATCAAATACAATTTAGCACAACATTCCACCCAAAATAGATGGTCAGTCTAAAAGGATTATATAAATATTGAAGGATTTACTCAGGGCATGTGCATTAGGTTTTGGAGGAAATTGGAATGAGCATATACCTCTAGTGGAGTTTGCCTATAATAACAGTTACTAGGTAACCATTTAGATGGCACCATAAGAAGCTCTTTATGGAAGAAGGTGCAGATCTCACTACATTAGGATGGAAAAAGATAGATGATAGGCTGGAGTTAGTATAAAAAGCAGGTAAACAAAGTGAAGCTAATTAGGTAAAGAATACAGACGGCCCAATCTCAACAAAAGAGCTATGTAGATAAGAGAAGATGCCTTTGGAATTTTAAGTGGGAGATAAGGTATTATTGAGATTTTCTCCAACAAAAGGGGTGATCAGATTTGGGTTGAGGGGAAAGCTAAACCCAAGGTATATATGCCAGTTTGAGATCTTAGAAAGAATACACATAGTGGCTTATAGGTTAGCTCTTATACCGAATTTAGCTGGGTACATAATGTATTCCATATATCCATGCTAGGAAGTATGTACCCGACCTAGATCAAATAGTGGCTTTGGAACCACTATAAGTACAACCAAATCTGGCATCTTTAGAAAGGCTAATTAGAATGTTAGACACTAAAAAAAAGGGTACTAGACAGGAAACAATCCCTTATGTTAAAGTGTAATACTGAAAATTTTATTTATTTAAGATATATATTGTCACAAAGAATAATGGATGAGGATGGGAGTTAATGGCTCAATGATACGACTTGTGTACAAAACTCAAAGTTTGAGAAAGGACGATAGGAGAACGGGAATCAACGACCCAATGATACAACTTGCGAAATTTTGAGTGTAGTGCAAAATCCTTATAATCTAGATGCATTAGTATTTTAGAGATTTAATTCAGTCTATGGACAGAGAGAAACAATTTAGGAGAATTTAGAGTGAAAGAATTAGGGTTCGTGGAATTGCCGAGAGGTACATGACCTCCCAACACGGTCATGCTTCGATTGTGTTAAATTTGAAAGATACACTGAGAGTTACATGGCCTGCCAACACGGTCATGTTTCAACCGTGTTGAGTTAAGGGTAAGATGGCTCCTATTACGATCGTGTTTAGACTGTGTTGAGTGTGAAAGTTGCACCGAGAGATACATGACCTCTTAACACGGTCATGTTTCAACCGTTTGAGTTAAGGGTAACACGCCCTCTTAATACGGTCGTATTTCAACCGTGTTGAAACCAAACTTTACACTAAAAGATACACGACCCTTAACATGGTAGTGCTTCAGCCCGTGCTGGAGCAACACGGTCCCCAACATGGCCATGTTGAATAAAGTATAACATGATTATATGTTCATTTAACTTCAAATTAAAACTAATTTCCACGCAACTAGATAGTTAGTAAGGCCTAGAGAAATTTATTAAATAAGATTAAGAGGAGTAAGAGAATGAAATTGATCTTAGATTAAGTACTAAGAAGAGCTTGTTGATTTATACAAATTTCAATTTAGTTTAAGTCCATGACTGGGAAGTGCATAAGGATAGGATCAAGGTACCCGGTGTAACTTATGTCCTGATTTGTGCTTGTTAAGTTAGTTTTTATATCGAACTTGATTAAGTTAAATAATTTTGGCTTAAGTGTTTAAGTTGTATGATATATGTGTTTAGCTCTATCTTAGTGCCCATAGTGGTAAATCCACTAGGGGGCACCCAATGATCCTTGTGTGATGTTGTCCCTAGTGGTTGTGCTTGGAAATGATTGGGTTGAATGAAGATTGAGTGGTTTAAGTAAACATGGGTATGGGCCCGTAGTGGTAGTTCCATCACTAGGTTAAGTGTTTAAGGGTACATGGGTATGGGGCCCGTAGTGGCAGTTCCCTTCACCAGGATTAAGTGTACATGGGTGTGGAGCTCGTAGTGAGAGTTCCATCACCAAGTGTAAAGATTAAGGGATCATGGGTATGGGGCTCATAGTGGTAATTCCCTTCACCAAATCATGCTCTAGTGTGTTAATTATGTTATGGGGGTCATGAGTACCCTATTGATGCTTGTGGACATAAATTATATTAAGAAATGATTGTCGTGTTTAAGTATTGCATGATGTGTATGATACTTGTTTATGTTTGTTCATGCGTGTGTGTTTGTGTTATATGTACTGGCCATTAGCTCACCCTTGAGGGAACATATTTAGATGTAGGTGTTGAGAGAGATGAGAACCTAGAAGATAACTTAGGTTTGGGTGAAACCATAGAGAGATGAAGATGAAGATTACCATTACTATTATGGTAATTAGGTTTTGGGAGAATTACTTTATTGGGCTTGTAATAGATGTTATCTTTTGAAAATGCTATTTTGATGTTTAAAGACTTTCATTGCATTAGATGTTTGATATGGTTTATTGAAATTATTTTAAATTTTGGAGTTATATGAAATGTTTTTATGTAGGAGTTACAAGTTAAATGTATCAGAGAGCCTTAGCATGTTCTTGTGTGATACAAACATGTGGCGAGCAGTAGTGCGACTTGGGTTTCGAGGTGTTACATGAACACTGCAGGTGTATTAGTCAATCCGAAAGGGATTACCAAAAATTTATAGTGCCTATACCTAGTCCTAAAAGCTGTCTTCTGAATATCTTTTGCTTTAACTCTCAACTAGTGGTATCCTAATCTTAGGTTTTGATAACACCTAAGCCCTACATCTAATCAAATAGGTCATCTATCCCAGGGAGAGGATATTTGTTCTTGATAGTGACCTTATTCAACTCTTTGTAGTTTATGTAGAGTCTCATGCTTTCATCCTTCTTCTTGACAAATAGGTTGGTGCACAACGAGATACACTTGGTCTGATGAAACCCTTATCCTATAACTACTTCCTTAGTTCTTCTAATTCTACTGGTGCTATCCTGTAGACCGGGTTTGATATTGGTACTGTGCGCTATACTAAGTCAATACTAAATTCTATCTCCCTAGCTGAGGGTAAAACCAAGAAGTTCTTCTAGAAACACTTTTGGGAATCTCTCGTTATAGGTACCACTTCTAGGTTAGCTTCTTCACTAGCTTCATTAGATACAACTACCAACATATTCCTTCCCTACATTTCATGAGTGGGCAATCTAGTGGGTCTCTGTACTTACAGTTTATGCTTAAAATACTTTTCGCTAGGTATACTAATACACCACGTGCTGTGACAGTCAATGGTGGCGTGGTATTTTGACAATCAGTTGACACCTAGAATTATGTCAAACTATATCAACTCTAAGATCAAAAGATCTACTGGCATCACCACTCCCTATATCTCTATTTCAACTCCTTACATGTTTACTTATCTTCTCTCCAACTCCAAAAGGAGTATTAATAGCTAGACTATCACTCGTTTGTTCAACATCAAATGCAGATGTGCATACAAAATTCCTAAAAAACATAAGATATAGATGCATGGGTATCAAATAGTACATAAGCATTGCAAGAGTGTACTAAAAGCATACTTGCAATAGTGTCTAAGTCAAGGATTGTCTTAGTGCTGCTGCTACTAAATAGCAAATACCTAGTAGGCACTCGTTGTTTGGGACACCTTAATTGTGGTCTACCACCTTGTCCCCTCACTAGAGGTTTGGCTGCTTATTGAGTTAAAGCTGTATGATTCCTTACTTGTCCCTGAGGATAGTTAATTGCTTTTATGTCCCCTCTGCTTACATACATGATAGAAGATTAGGGGAACTGACTTTAATTGTAGAGCCTACTAATGTGTCTCGTCTTCCTATAGGAAAAGCATGCACCATCTAGCCATCTGCACTCTCTCAACTCATGTGGCCCATAATGCATGCTACATTTGACATTTGAACTTGCTAGAGGAAGTGTCAGAGATACTAGTCTAATATGTAGAGGAGGGGTTGTAGTACTTTGTGTCTGTTTCGATACATGTGGGTCTCTTCCTTTACCTTGCCCCATTCCACTCAAAGCAGGTCTCTATCCTAGAGCTATTTTTGCTCTACGACTCTCTATTCTTCAACTCTTTTTGCTCTACTCAAGGTACTTGGCCTTATCAACCATTTCAGCATAAGTATTAAGTTGAAATGCCCTAACCTCATGCTAAGATCTAAATCCAACCTCTAAAAAATCTTTGGGCTCGAGATCTTCATCATTATAGACATTTTCAAATAGAAACTAGATTAGGTGGTTCGATTCACCTCATATTCTTCTGCAATTCGATCCCTTTGTTCACAATTACTGTAGTCATTTTTCTATCATGTCCTTAGACTGCTAGGAAAGTATCTCTGATAGAACAGCTCCTTGAATATTGCATTATTCATGCATTCCCCTACCATTTAGGAATTGAGGCCTACCATTTTGTTGCAATTCCCTTTAACATAAATGTGCATATTTGACTTTCTTGTCTTTAGGTATCTAAATGAAATCAATTGTTTTCTCCATTTCTTGTACCCAATTTTCAACCTCAATTAGGTCATCCACTCTTGGGTTAAATTCCTTGGCCACCCTGATGAACATATCAAGCTAATGGGCTCATTGGTGTTTCTACGCTATGGAACACTAAGGGCATGATGTTGTTGTGTCAACAACCTTACTAGTGATTCATAGTCTACAACAGCTAGACTATCTCTTCAGCCATCTGACCTCTTCCTCTTATGGCTGTTGACCCGATTATTCCCTTCATTAAGGTTGTCATGTCTAGCACCCCTTCTTACTCCTGATCTAGTGATTTTTCTTGGAGGCATTCTGCTTAAGAAGAGACAACCAGATATATTTAAGTTATTATAAGTCAATGTTAGTGTCATGGTGTGTAGATATATACACATATATCACTACATATAATGTATACTCATATATATAACTGAATAGTTGCAATAAATGAAAATAAAATAGTAATACAATAAAAAATACTAAATAAAATAAACATCCATATTTTCCCACTCTCTTCATGTTTCATAGTCTTAAGAATCAAATACTTAATTTCTCTAAAGATCATATCCTATACTTTTACTTTTTGAAACTTATGTTTAATGATCAATACTTAATTTTCTAAGAATCAACAAGTCTAAGTTCTTCAAGATCATCAACCTATACTCTATATATCAAAACCTAATTACCTATAGATCATTAACCCGATCTCTATAGATCCAAACTTAAGTCCCTAAAGATCATAAAACTATCCTCTAATACCATATTAACTGTAACACTTGAAAACCCGGGCAAGCTATGGTTCGCCATGTCCTCATCATATTAATGACACGTTAAGGCCCTAGAACTACTTTGATATCACTTATCGTGTAATTTCTATAATTATAATACAAAATACTCAATATATATCCAACATTATATAAGTACAATGTAATTTAACATTCAAACCTTACAACTAAGTTAACATGAAATCCATAATCAACATTTAACGTAGCAGATAATTATAAAACATAGTATATTTTTCCTTTAAGATCTCAAAATTTATTACAATATGTAAGTCAATTTTCCTAAAGTCTATTCGCCATAATAATAATGAAAATCGTCTTCTTCCTCCCTCTCTGGTACATTTACTCCCAGGTTACCATCTAGGTTATCAACTCTTCAGTACTGCACATAAAATTATATCTTTGAGAGGGTGAACTAATGCCAGTACGTGTAACACAAGCACACATGCATGAACTGGTGATAGGAACTACCTCGACAGACCCCACACCTATGATCACTTAAACCTTAAATGTGGTGATGGGAACTACCACTACAGGCACCACACTATGATCACTTAAACCTTAAATGTGGTGATGAAAACTGCCACTATAGGCCCTAAACCCATGATCACTTAAACCTTAAACCAACCTAGATTATTTCCAAGCACGACTCTATTAAGGACATCATCACACAAGGATCATTAGAGTGCTCGCTAAGGATCTGCCGCTATGAGCCCATAGGCAAAGCCAAGTACATATAACAACAACTTAACCACTTAAGCCAATTCATTCAACTTAATCAAATTTAGTGATTATACTAACTTAACAAGCATAGAACAACAAAACAGTTGCAAGTCTCTTGAGTTATAGTCTTAAGCACTTTTGGTCTTGGACTTAAAAGCTAATCTGTAATCTGTAAATACAACAAGGATTACTGCTTAGTACTAATCTAAAAATATGCTAATATCTTAATTCTCTTAGTTTATTAGAGTTTCTAGGGTTTTACTAACTATCTAGGTTGTGTTGGAATTCGTTTAATTAAAAATTAAATCAAGAAACAATTTTTTTTTTCCAAGTACATGGTCATGTTTGGGAACCATGTAGTTTGCACATTAAGTACATGGTCTTGTTGAAAGTGTGTACCTTTCTATGAACTTTGACGTTTGACCTGCTTAAGTATATGGTCCTGTGATGGTCGTTGTACCTTTATATGAATTTTCCCCTTTGATACGCCTCAGAACACAAATGTGTATTCTAGTTGTTCAACTTCCTTAACACGTCCTATACATGAGTGTATATCCTAGCCATGTTCGAGTTCCTTAACGCACATTCCAGCATGGTTAAGTACACAAGCATGTACTTGACCGTGTTCCCTAATTTTCACCACGAACCCTAATTTTTTCTTCTCAATTTCGATCCAATTCCAACATTCCTTAATTCTAAGTTTAATTTAATCTAACACATGTAATTTCAAATCAAAATTCATAAGTTAGGATACTTCTCAATTTTCGTTTCCTGAAATCTTAATCGTATGCTTTTCATGCTTATCCTATCCCTTCTTCAATCCGGATTTTGTTCAAACAAGCATTAAAAATCGTTTTGAATCCTCAATTCATTAATCTTAAATGAAATTTGATCATCCAATTTCTTACTTGGTGCATTCGGGTTTCAACCTTACTATCCTCCTCCTAGTCACCTTTAGGTTTGTCTTGAGAGCATTTTGAAAGCATTGTCTGCTATTGCGAGATTGTGGAAAAGGAGAGTGCTAGGTCAGATGAGAGGTTTCTATACCTGATTGGTAAAAAGACTATACTACCCTTAAATTTTTATAAAATCCCCTTTTCGACTTTAGCCTTTTGTTATAATATATATTAATTGAATATGTCATTTAGATATTTACGCTTCTTTATGGGAAAAAAATATGTAAATAATATAATTTTAAAAATATTATGCGAATAGGGTACCAAATACACATTTAGTGCATGCTTTTTTAGTCTAGAAAAAATTTCTATTGAAAACACATGCACTATATGCATTTTTAGTGGCAAAAAATTTGTATTAAAAACGCATATGGTGCATGCGTTTTTA
The DNA here is from genome assembly GCA_037954665.1 of Laguncularia racemosa. Taxonomy (NCBI): domain Eukaryota; kingdom Viridiplantae; phylum Streptophyta; class Magnoliopsida; order Myrtales; family Combretaceae; genus Laguncularia; species Laguncularia racemosa. Next base: position 1,402 of record JBBMOL010003664.1, on the reverse strand, counting down.
GTAGGAAAAACAACAATGCATGAGTTTTCAGTATAAATGTTTTGCTGCTCTTACATAAAATGCCCCACAAATATTGAAAAAAAAAACACAAAAAAAATCAATATATTTTGATATTTGGTTTAATAAATTTCGAAACCTACAGAAAAAGAAAAGAAAGAATGAAAAGGGGTTATGTGAGCACACAAATAATAATCTAATACTTGGCTTAATTATAACCGTGTATATGAGTACAATTAATAGGACCATAAGATTATAGAAATATCATGAGAATCATAATAATAATCGAAAGTGACTATGGAATAAAGTAAAATATATGTAAAGTTATAACATGATATATAATAACTTATATCAACCTTTCATTTCAACAGATTCCAATTTCTAAAGCTTCATGAATAGATTTCATAATGGATAAAAATTTCGAAAAGATTGATAACAGTTATTTATAATATATTAACACAGCTTTAATGATTTACATATAGCAAAAATTTTATAACAAATGACAATGGACTTTAAAGTACAAAAGTAAGAAAGAAACTAAATCGATTAGGTAATTATAACAAATAGGAAATAAAAATTAAAATTTCAATTTTAGAATGGCTACATAGAATTTTTTATTGTATATTTCTATTTAGAATAATTTATTTAGTTTACACGTAGGTTTCTAAATAAAAATGAATTAACGTAGTTTAGATAATTTAATTAGATCAATAATACGCATACTAACTAGACTTGTAATTAAATATTTTCCCATACTCATATATTTGTTTTTGAGATATTTTGTTACATGGAAATCAAAGGACCTCCTTTCATAGTGCCATAGAACTTATGAGAGTAGAGGTTGGGTTTTGTTTATTTGCTAAGGTGAAGGTGAAAGTGTTGATTAAGCCTATGCTAGGTTAAAGGGGACATGTCTAATTTACGAAATGGCTCATCCAATATCTACCTTCTAAGGCTAAGAGTCAAGGCGTCCAACATGCGGAATAGCTTGCACAAGCTAAGGGTTATGGGAGTAGGTATTCGACTTGAGTTGATAGCATAGAGCTGGATAGCATTATTTGAGCTACGTGAATAGTTTTGTTGCATCAAAGTTACCTAAGTCTAGAGGAAGGTGGAAAGAGTTACTATGTACGCGCCAACCCTTTCGTTATCATTTTCAATTTTGTCTACATGTGTGAACTTATGCATTTAATGCGGTAGGCCATGTAGTACACTAGGGTTTAAGGCAATCGTAGGTACGAAATCATCTTAACCTTTCATTTTTCCAAATGACACATGGTGCAATCTCAAGCTAGATGAGAAAATGTGCATGTATTTTTAAAATTTCCTATATAAGGCATGGAAACGTCCACTTCCATACCTTTTTGGGTCTTGATTTTTAAACATTTTGGAAATTTTTTTTTGT
>JBBMOL010003663.1:0-14712 GCA_037954665.1 Laguncularia racemosa | reverse complement strand
TTGGGTAAAGAAAAGGCTTGATCAGCTGAACTTGATTGATGAAAGAAGACTCACTGCACTATGTCATGGTCAGTGTTACCAGCAGAGGATAGCCCGAGCATTCAACAATAAGATGAGACCTCGGTACTTCAAAGAAGGCGATCTAGTACTAAGAAAAGTTCTCCCGAATGTCCAAGACTTCAGAGGAAAATTCACTCCTAATTATGAAGGCCCTTATGTGGTAAAAAAGGTTCTGTCAAGTGGTGCTTTAATATTAACTCAGATGGATGGTCCAGAATTGAGAGACCCCGTCAACACAGATGCTGTAAAGATGTACTATCCTTAGGCAAGGGAATTGAAATTTTGCCAATGTTTATGAAAGCCAATATTCGATACAAATTTCATTGAGTTGAGTTTTTACTTTTCTACAAGCAAAGCTAATATCCCTGAATGGTCAACAATCCCAATCAATTCTCATCACAGTGAATACACCTAAACACGTTACCCACCATTTCGTCAATGAAAGATAAACACTAAAATGATAATGAATCTTAATATAATTTGTGATATAATTTTATCTACTCCTAAGCATTAGAACTTAGTGCATTGGTAGGATAACATTACCAACGAATGAGCCATGCGCATCAAGAAGTGAAGCACATCAAGATTTTCAATCCTGTATCAAGATGAAAAGAAGAGGAGCAGAAGCAAACTAATGCGAAGGTTCGGTTGTTTGGTTGCTATCCACGATAAACTGGCAAGCGTCTTAAAATAGTTAACCATCGTCACATTATGAAAGGCATCACATCATCTAGCTTGGTAGGAAGCATATTCGAAAGCATGAGATGAGTCAGCCCATAGTAGGGCACTCGTCTAGTCATTCATTTTTAATAAGGTAGTCAGCATGACATGGACACTTCCCTAAACATCATCTCCTAAGGTTAGCTCATGGGGGCACTTTTTGGAGATGTCAGTTCAAATTCTCAATTCTAGGTTAGGCAGCCCATAGGGGGCCCTTTCCTAAAAACTTTGTCCTCATGGTCAGCCCATAGGGGGCACTTTTTGAGACAATTTCAATTCCAGGTTAGGCAGCCCATAGGGGGCCCTTTCCTAAAAAACCTTGTTCTCATGGTCAGCCCATAGGGGGCACTTTTTCAGACAAGTCCAAATTTTCAATCCGGGTTAGTCAGCCCATAGGGGGCACTTTCCTAAGAAATTTCTGATCTCTTGGTTAGCCCATAGGGGGCACTTTTTGAGACAGTTCAATCCCAAGTTAGGCAGCCCATAGGAGGCCCTTTCCTAAAACTTTGTCCTCACGGTCAGCCCATAAGGGGCACTTTTTTAGGCAAATTTCTATTCTAGGTTAGGCAGCCCATAGGGGGCCCTTTCCTAAAAACCTTGTTCTCATGGTCAGCTCATAGGGGGCACTTTTTGAGACAGTTCAATTCTAGGTTAGGCAGCCCATAGGGGGCCCTTTCCTAAAAACCTTGTTCTCATGGTCAGCCCATAGGGGGCACTTTTTGAGACAGTTCAATTCTAGGTTAGGCAGCCCATAGGGGGCCCTTTCCTAGAAACCTTGTTCTCATGGTCAACCCACAGGGGGCACTTTCTGAGACAAGTTCAATCCCAGGTTAGTTAGCCCATAGGGGGCACTTTCCTAAAAATCTACCTCAATGTTAGCCCATAGGGGGCACTTTTCGAGGCATTTTATCAAAGGTTAGTTAGCCCATGAGGGGCACTTTCCTAAACCCTCCCGATTAGTCAGCTCTCGGGGCACTTTTCGGTAATATTCTTTCCAAGGTTGCAAGTCTAATAAGGCGCTTCCTATCATCATACATTCCTACTCAATGCTTGAGGTGTGTCCTGTCGCCAATTAGTTAGCCCATAAAGCACTTTTTGGAGAGGGAACATTACCTTGAATTGATTAGGAACATCTTCAATTGTAGGATTATCAGCTCTTGGGGACATTTTCCTACCAAAACCTAATTTAGGAGGCCAAAAATGGTATCTTTTGTTTGTCTTTATAGTTAAGTTTTTCAAACTTTACCACAAAGAGGGGCAGCTGTAAACACCCCATTTTTTGCCCTAGAAGTTAATAATTTTCAATAATAATCGATTTTCAATTTTTCCTAATTTTTCCCAATTTTTCCTTAATTTACCAAAAATAATAAAAATATTCAAAAAATAAAAATAAATAGGAAAACACTTCAATTTTGAAAAATGATTTCAGAAATAGCAATAATGAATAATAAACAATTTTTACAAATTTTTTAACTTTAAAAAAAATACAAAAAAATAAAAAATTGCATCGTATATATACAATTTGCGATGTAAATAAAAACAGGAAATTGGGCCAGCTCAGCTGGCTCGTGTGTGCGCATGGGAACCGTGTGAAGGCTGAAGGTCTTAAGTTTGAATCCCCCCGCAGGTGCTCGGCCAAAATTTTTCGTTCTTTTCCCTAGAGCTGCCACGTGGTAGCATGTGATTGGCCGAGGGAAGTCACGCGCGTCGCGCGTGATCGTCTTCTTCGCAAGCCCAGTCGAAGAAAAAAAAAATCCGACAGAAGTCCGACGAAGGCGAAATCAGCAGTTTTCTTTTTAATCTTCTAGATTAAAGTCGAGATAAGGCCAAATCCATCAGATAAACCAAATGAGCACAAGAGATTAACATCAAATCGCCGGGATAAAATCAAATCTAAAATCGGAAGAAATTCGGATTTATCCAAATCGGCCGATTTGAGCTTATCCAATAGGGTTTCCGGACGCCTATAAATAGAGGAGAGCAGGAGGAAGCCAAAGGACGAAGAAACACGAAGAAAAAGAGAGAGAAAGAGAGAGGAAGGAGCAAATCGGAGTACGCCGGAGAAGCTTGGAGCCGCGACCATTGATCGGAGCTTGAACCGCCGCAAGGAGACGTTCTAGGAGTAAACCGCCACCACCATCGGATTCAGCACCCTCGAGAAGCTAGGATTCGACACTTCACCCGCCGTAAACAACCGCCGGAACGCCGTGAACGAGCCAACCCTGCCGTCGTGTCCGACCGATTCGACCCGACCCGATTCGACCCATCCGACCCGACCCGCGCATTGACCCGTATCCAGGTAAGTCGGATCTTTCCGGATTTTTTTTATTTTATTTTATTTTAATTAATTTATTTGGTTTTATTTATTTATTCCGAATATTTTGTTTTTTTATTTATTGTTAATTATTTTTAGTTATGTTATAGTATAAATTAATTATTAGAAATTTATTCATAAATAGGAAAATGTAGAAATTAGATAATTTAGAATTAAAAAATGTAAAAAAAAAGTAAATAAAAAATATAGAAATAAATAATTAGGAATAATAATAAAACTTTAAATATCAAAATAGGATAGATATTAATCTAAGATAGAATTCAACAAAAATTCCAACTCACAAAAATTCACAAACATCACAAAAAAATTACAAAATCACAAAACTCCAAAAATCAAAAATCATAAAATCATGAAAATTAATAAAAATTCAAAAGTTATAAAAAAAATCATAAAAAAAAAATAAGTTTTAGCACTTAGAAAAATCATTTTCTTCAAATAAATCAAAATTGATGTTTTCCCTAAAAATCATTTTCAAAAATCAAATTCGAAGTTTAGGTTTAGAAATTTTTTAGAAAAATCCTAAAAATGTTAAGAACATAAGCCAAAAGAGATTTCAAAATTAAAATTCACCAACAAGTCTAAAGTTTTCAGAAAAGCGAACTACGGCTTGTTTGATCCTGAGTAGCAGGTACGTAGGCACCCATTCGGGTCAACCCCTAAAATGAATGAAAAATCCTTTTTTCTTGAAATAACTCAAAAACATAATAAAAAGTAACAGAAACAAAATAGAAACACATTTCTAAAGATGAAAAATTTTAAGAGATTAGGTGGTAACCGTAAAGGTTTTAATAGGTTAGCCTCCGAACTTAGAAACTCTAGTTTTCCCCTTTCCTCTTTTCACAAAAATGAAAAGAGGAAATCACGACGACTAGTAGTCCAAATTAAGACTAATCCGCTCCTTTGGTCTTAATTCAATTTTTCCAACAACAGTTGGGTGGCGACTCCAAAAATTAAACGAAATTCCTAACTCAAGTCGAGGATCTAGATTAGATGAGCATAGGGTCTAGTTTAGATCGAATTAGGAATGGGAAATTCAAAAATTAAACTCGACACCCACCATCAACATGATCACGTTAGAAGAGTCAGCTCCCAAAGAAGCCCTTAAACAGAATCCGGCTGAGCAACCCGCTCCGGGAGAGACTCCAAAGACGCACATTAAGAGGAGGTGGTTAGCCGGAGACCCAACGGTTGGCACTTTGGGAGAATCACACGGGAAGTTTCAGTATCTGGTAAACTATTCTTACTCCCCAACTAAGCAAGGGCCGCCTAGTGGATGGGGGCCGGAATTTGAAAAGCAAGACAACCCGACAAAGGAAGAGGGAAAGACTATCAACATGATCAACTCTTAGAAGCCCCGGGTTATATAATGCTATGAGGGACAATCCGTCGAGGTGCAAATTCCAAGAAAAAGGTATGTATTCAATGTTCCCGTACCAGTAGAGAATTACAAGGCTGCACCGTTCGACTATTGGGCTCTTGAACAAGAGCGACCTCCTATAGTGGGAGGTATCACCCGCTTTGGGAGATTATATGATCCAAAGTATAAGAGCCCGACTGAAGAACCCAATACGGAGAAAACAGAGGAAGAGGAAGAGGGTCTTGCTGCATTTACGAAGATGGTAAAGGCCAGCGAATACAAGATCATGGAACAATTCAATAAAGTTCCAGCGCAGATATCTCTCATGAGCCTTCTTACCACATCTAAGCCCCATAGGGAAGCACTCTTTAAAGTGCTAAAACAGATTCAAGTCCCGAAAGGTATTGCTACAGACAAGATGGGTCACGTGGCAAACTCTATCTTTACCATGGATCAAATATCTTTCTCTCCAGAAGAGCTAGGAGAAGAGGGAGACCAACATACCAAGCCACTATTCATAGTGGTCCGGTGCAATGACACCATTGTCTCTCGGGTACTTATCGACAACGGATCGTCCCTCAACGTCTGCCCATTGGCAACACTCGACTTATTGGGGGTTGATCCAAGCAACATAAAACCTAGCTCCACAATGGTCAGAGCCTTCGATGGGTCGAAGAGAGACATTGTGGGGGAAGTGAACCTACCAATGGAAATTGGTCCACAAGTATTCCACATCTCCTTCCAGGTCCTCGACATCCCAAGGTCTTTTAACCTGCTCCTAGGACGACCCTGGATACATGCTGCTGGTGCCATTCCCTCTAGTCTCCACCAAAAGGTCAAATTCATCACGAATGAGCAGATAGTTACAGTACTGGGCGAGTAGGATTACGCCATATACAAAGAGACTGCCATACCTTACATCAGGGATGAAGGTTCAAAAGACCTAGGGTTGCAAATTTTCAACAAAGTGAATTTGGTGACCAACAAGGAGGGCCATCAGTTTAAAGAGGGGCAGCACGGGACCTTCGGACTGAGGTATGTTCCTACGACCGCGAAAGAAGCACAAGTAAGGAGTGTTAAAGGCCGAATGAAGGGGAAGCTAATTGACACCCAGATGTGTATCCCACCTCTCCAACAATCTTTCCAAAGGGCAAATACCATTCAAGAGCTTCGGATAAACCAAGAGGACAACAACAATGGGGAAGCAATCTCCCGCGCGCCCAACCAGCATGCGGCTCTGAACAACTGGTTTTGTTGTCCTATCAGTAGCGCTAGGTTAGCTCAAGAGTAGAGAAAAATTATTAAACAAATTTTATTGAGACTATTTATCTAATTCCATTGCAGTTTGTTTTTTATATATATATGATTTCATTTTTTATGTCACTCAGATCTCCCACCATCGAACATCAGGGATATTTCGTGCAGGTAGAATGTAAAAACGTTGATATCATTTCCAACGCTGCTGGGTCAGTTGTTGAAGGCGATATCTTAGACCATGAAATAATATAAGAAAATTGGCTAAAACATGAACAAAGCGGAATCTCGATCGATGAGCCTGTGGAGACAGTAAATCTAGGAAGCATCGTCAACCCTAAGAACCTCAAAATCGGGACCAGTTTGAGCGCTGAGCAAAAATGTGAGATAACCGAGCTATTAATCGAATATGCAGATGTGTTTGCCTGGTCATATGGTGACATGCCAGGGCTAGACCAGTCAATAGTAGTTCACAGGCTTCCCACAAGGGAAAATGTCAAACCTAAAAAACAAAAATTAAGAAGATTTAGGCCTGACATCTTGCTAAAAATCAAAGAAGAAGTCAAGAAACTACTAGAAGTAGGGTTCATCGAAGTATCCGACTACCCAGAATGGGTGGCAAATATAGTCCCCGTCATGAAAAAGAACGGAAAAGTGCGTGTATGCGTGGACTTTCGGGACTTAAACCAAGCTACGCCAAAGGATAACTTCCCCCTACCTCATATTGATGTTCTAGTGGATAACACCGCGGGAAACCATCTCTTCTCATTCATGGGCGGTTTCTCATGATACAATCAAATAAAAATGGCCGAGGAAGACAAAACCAAAATAACCTTCATCACGACGTGGGGAACTTTCTGTTACAAAGTCATGCCCTTCGGTCTGAAAAACGCCGGGGCAACGTATCAGAGAGCCATGGTCGCCATACTTCACGACATGATGCATCGTGAGGTTGAGGTATATGTCGACGACATGATAGCTAAATCCAAAGAAAGAGAAAGCCATGTAGATATCCTGAGAAAGTTGTTTAAACGACTGAGAAAATTCCAGCTTAAGTTAAACCCGGAAAAATGTACTTTCGGGGTTACAACGGGGAAATTATTAGGGTTCGTCATCAGCCAGGAGGGCATTAAAATCGACCCCGACAAGGTAAAGTCCATATTAGAGTTACCTTCCCCACGCTCCGTTAAAGAAGTAAGAAGCTTGCTGGGGAGATTAAATTATATAGCTCGGTTTATCTCACAACTCACCGATAAGTGTCGGCCGCTATTCCGTCTGTTGAAGAAGAACGCCGCAATAGAATGGGACAACGAATGTGAAAAAGCGTTCAGGACAATCAAAGACTATCTTATAAAACCCCCGGTCTTGATAGTCCCGAAACAAGGAAAACCCTTATTCTTATACCTCACCATACTCCCCGAATCCATGGGATGTGTGCTGGGGCAAAAAGACGAAGAGGGAAGAGAACGTCCCATATATTATCTGAGCAAGAAGTTCACAGATGGGGAACAGAGGTACTCAGAGGTGGAGAAGACGTGTTGTGCGTTAATTTGGGTCATGCATCGACTAAGGCAATACACCCTTTACTACCATGTTGAGCTGTTAACAAGACATGATCCCTTGAAATACTTGGCAGAGAAGCCAGCATTGATGGGGAGAATCTCTAAATGGCAAATGCTTCTATCCGAGTTTGACATCACGTACGTAAATCAGAACTCGATAAAGGGGTAAGCCTTAGCCGATCAGTTGGCCGAACACCCTGTCGAGATCGATACCCAAGAAATACAAGTCCAATTTCCGGACGAAAACATATTAACAGTAGAAGATATGCCGGTAGAAGACTCTAGGAGAGAGCAGAATGGTGAGTGGAAACTGTTCTTTGACGGGGCTGCCAACGTATTCGGTTGTAGGGTTGGGGCAGTATTGATATCCCCAGACGGCATTCAATTCCCTGCAGCGACAAGACTTACATTTCCCTATACCAATAATATCGTGGAAAATGAAGCGTGTATTCTTGGCCTCAAGATGGCCTGCCAAATGGGAATCCGCGAATTAGAGGTGTACGGGGACTCGTTGCTCATCATACTACAAACAAGAGGGGAATACAAGACTAAAGACCCCAAACTGGTACCGTACCATCAACACTTGACAGAGCTAATTGAGGAGTTCAAGGCAATCACCTTCACGTATATCCCGAGAACTCAGAATCAGTTCGCAGATGCCCTAGCCACACTAGCGTCTATGATTCAAATAACAGGGGGAGCTGAAGTTCAACCGATGAAAATAGACATCGAAAGTCGGCCCGCTTATTGTTTGACAATCGAAAAGATACAAGATGATGAGCCCTGGTATCACGACATCAAGACCTTTCTCCAAGAAGGTAAATACCTTGAAATGGCTAGCAAGAATGACCAGAGGACGCTCCGAAGGTTAGCAAGCCATTTCTTATTAAGTGGGTCTATACTCTACAAGAGATCATTTGATACCACTTTGTTGAGATGTGTGGACAAAAATGAAGCATGCGAACTGATGAAGGAAGTACATGAAGGGGTATGTGGACCTCATATGAACGGCTACATGTTGGCCCGAAAAATCATGAGGTTAGGGTGTTACTGGTTAACCATGGAATCGGATTGCATAAAGTATGTCAAGCACTGTCATCTGTGTCAAGTATACGCAAACCGGATAAATGCTCCACCCAACGAGCTACATTTGTTATCGACGCCATGGCCTTTCTCAATGTGGGGGATCGACATAATAGGCTCAATCACTCCAACGACATCTAATGGCCACAGATTTATACTGGTAGCGATTGATTACTTCACCAAATGGGTAGAAGCGTCATCATATACCAATGTTACAAAAGGGGTAATAGTTCGCTTCTTAAAAAGGGACATAATAGCCCAATATGGAGTTCCTGAGTCGATCATCACCGACAACGGTACCAATCTCAACGATAAATCGATAACAGGTTTATGTCAACAATTCCACATAAACCACAGAAATTCAACTCCCTACCGACCTCAAATGAACGGGGCAGTAGAAGCAGCTAATAAAAATATCAAGAAGATCATCGAGAAAATGACAACAACTTACAAAGATTGGCACGAAATGCTACCATTTGCTCTCATGGCTTATAGGACTTCAATAAGAACATCTACGAGAGCTACCCCTTACTCATTGGTATATGGTACAGAAGCAGTGCTACCAGTGGAAGTCGAAATACCATCATTCAGAATCTTGTCAGAAACTCAATTAACAGAATCGGATTGGGTAAAGAAAAAGCTTGATCAGCTGAACCCGATTGATGAAAGAAGACTTACCGCACTATGTCATGGTCAGTGTTACCAACAGAGGATAGCCTGAGCATTCAACAAGAAGATGAGACCTCGGTACTTCAAAGAGGGTGATCTAGTACTAAGAAAAGTTCTCCTGAACGCCCAAGACTCCAGAGGAAAATTCACCCCTAACTGTGAAGGCCCTTATGTGGTGAAAAAGGTTCTGTCAGGTAGCGCTCTAATATTAACTCAGATGGATGGTCCAGAATTGAGGGACCCCGTCAACACAGATGCTATAAAGATGTACTATCCTTAGGCAAGGGAATTGAAATTTTGCCAATGTTTATGAAAGTCAATATTCGATACAAAGTTCGTTGAGTCGAGTTTTTGCTTTTCTACAAGCAAAGCTAATATCCCTGAATGGTCAACAATCCCAATCAATTCTCATCACAATAAATACACCTAAACACATTACCCACCACTTCGTCAATAAAAGATAAACACTAAAATGATAATGAATCTTAATGAAATTTGTGATATAATTTTGTTTATTCTTAAGCATTAGAACTTAGTGCATTAGTAGGATAACATTACCAACGAATGAGCCATGTGCATAAAGAAATGAAGCACATCGAGATTTTCAATCCCGTATCAAGATAAGAAGAAGAGAAGCAGAAGCAAACCAACACGAAGGTTCGGTTGTTTGGTTGCTATCCACGATAAACTGGCAAGCATCTTAAAATAGTTAACTATCATCACATTATGAAAGGCATCACATCATCTAGCTCAGTAGAAAGCATATTTAAAAGCATGAGATGAGTCAACCCATAGTGGGGAACTCATCTAATCATTCCCTTTTAATAGGGTTAGTCAGCCCAATATGGGCACTTTCCCGAAAAAACCTATTCTCAGGGTCAGCTCATAAGGGCACCTTTTGAGACAGTTCTATTTTAGGTTAGTCAGCTCTTGGGGCACTTTCCTAAAAACAAAATCAATCCAAGGGTTAGTCAGCCCAATATGGGCGCTTTCCCGAAAAAACCTATTCTCAGGGTCAGCTCATAAGGGCACCTTTTGAGACAGTTCTATTTTAGGTTAGTCAGCTTTTGGGGAACTTTCCTAAAAAACATCAATCCAAGGGTTAGTCAGCCCAATATGGGCACTTTCCCGAAAAAACCTGTTCTCAGGGTCAGCTCATAGGGCACCTTTTCAGACAGTTCTATTTTAGGTTAGTCAGCTCTTGGGGCACTTTCCTAAAAAAAAAAATCAATCCAAGGGTTAGTTAGCCCAATATGGGCAATTTCCCGAAAAAACCTGTTCTCAGGGTCAGCTCATAAGGGTACCTTTTGAGACAGTTCTATTTTAGGTTAGTCAGCTCTTGGGGCACTTTCCTAAAAACAAAATCAATCCAAGGGTTAGTCAACCCAATATGGGCACTTTCCCAAAAAAACCTGTTCTCAGGGTCAACTCATAAGGGCACCTTTTGAGACAGTTCTATTTTAGGTTAGTCAGCTCTTGGGGCACTTTCCTAAAAAAAAAAATCAATCCAAGGGTTAGTTAGCCCAATATGGGCAATTTCCCGAAAAAAACCCGTTCTCAGGGTCAGCTCATAAGGGCACCTTTTGAGACAGTTCTATTTTAGGTTAGTCAGCTCTTGGGGCACTTTCCTAAAAAAAAATCAATCCAAGGGTTAGTCAACCCAATATGGGCACTTTCCCGAAAAAACCTGTTCTCAGGGTCAGCTCATAAGGGCACCTTTTGAGACAGTTCTATTTTAGGTTAGTCAGCTCTTGGGGCACTTTCCTAAAAAAAAAAATCAATCCAAGGGTTAGTCAGCCCAATATGGGCACTTTCCCGAAAAAACCCGTTCGCAGGGTCAGCTCATAAGGGCACCTTTTGAGATAGTTTTATTTTAGGTTAGTCAGCTCTTGGTGCACTTTCCTAAAAAATCAATCCAAGGGTTAGTCAGCCCAATATGGGCACTTTTCCGAAGAAACCTTTTCTCAGGGTCAGCTCATAAAGGCACCTTTTGAGACAGTTCTATTTTAGGTTAGTCAGCTCTTGGGGCACTTTCCTAAAAAAATCAATCCAAGGGTTAGTCAACCCAATATGGGCACTTTCCCGAAAAAACCTGTTCTCAGGGTCAGCTCATAAGGGCACCTTTTGAGACAGTTCTATTCTAGGTTAGTCAGCTCTGGGGGCACTTTCCTAAAAAAATCAATCCAAGGGTCAGTCAGCCCAATATCGGCACTTTCCCGAAAAAACCTGTTCTCAGGGTCAGCTCATAAGGGCACCTTTTGAGGCAGTTCTATTTTAGGTTAGTCAGCTCTTGGGGCACTTTCCTAAAAATTTATCCAAGGGTTAGTCAGCCCAATATGGACACTTTCCCGAAAAACCTGTTCTCAGGGTCAGCTCATAAGGGCACCTTTTGAGAAACTACCAAAGGTTAGTCAGCCCAAGATGGGCACTTTCCTAAAAATCTATTTTAAGGTTAGTCAGCCCAACATGGGCACTTTCCTAGATTCTCCTAATTAGTCAGCTCTTGGGGCACTTTTCGGAAACTTTCTTCCAAACAGTTGCTAGTCTAACAAGACGCTTCTGTCGACAGGTAGCCAGCTCATAAAGGCGCTTCCCAAGTAAATTCTCTTTCCAAGGTTGCAAGTCTGATAAGACGCTTCCTATCATCATTTTTCATACATTCCTACGCAATGCTTGAAATGTGTCCCATCGCCAATTGGTTAGCCCATGAAGCACTTTTTTGAGAGGGAACATTACCTTGAATTGTTAGGAACATGTCGAGTCTAATTTTTGAATTCCCATTCCTAATCCGATCTAAACTAGACCCTATGCTCATCTAATCTAGATCCTCGACTTGAGTTAGGAACTTCGTTTTAATTTTGGAGTCGCCACCCAACTGCTGTTCGGAAATATTGAATTAAGACTAAAGGAACGGATTAGTCTTAATTGGGACTACTAGTCGTCGTGATTTCCTCTTTTCGTTTTTGAAAAGAGGAAAAGGGAAAACCAGAGTTTCTAAGTCCGAAGGCTAACCTATTAAAACCTTTGTGGTTACCACCTAATCTCCTAAAATTGTTCATCTTCAGAAATGTGTTTCATTGTGTTTCTGTTACTTTTTATTATGTTTTGGAATTTATTTTGAGAAAATGATTTTTCATTCATTTTAGGGATTGATCCGAATGGGTGCCTACATACCTGCTACTCATGATCAAACAAGTCGTAGTTTACTTTTTTGAAAACTTAAGTGTGTTTGTGAGTTTTAATTTTTTGAAATCTCTTTTGATTTATGTTCTTAAAATTTTTGGGATTTTTCTAAAAATTTTCTAAACCTAAGCTTTGGTTATATTTTTTGAAAATGATTTTTAGGGAAAACATCAATTTTTGGATTTATTTGAAGAAAATGATTTTTCTAGGTGCTAAAACTTGATTTTTTTATGATTCTTGAATTTTTTATGAATCTTTATTATTTTTATAATTTATTATAAGTTTTTGCGATTTTTATAAATTTTGTAATTTTTGTGCTAAAACATTTTATCCTAAGTTATTATCTATCCTATTTTGAAATCTGAAGTCTTATTATTATTTTTCCTAATCTTTTTATATTTTCATTTATTTATTATTTATTTATTATTTTATTTATTTTTATATTATTTTATTTATTTTTCTACATTTTTTAATTCTAGAAAAATCTAATTTCTACATTTTTTCTATTTATTGAAAATAAAACAAACAAATAAATAAATAAACTAAATAACTATCAAATATAAATAACAAATTCAGAATAAATAAATAAACAAAATAAATTAATAAAATAAAATAAAATAAAAAAATCCGGAAAGATCCGACTTACTTAGATCCGGGTCGGTGCGCGGGTCGGGTCGGATCGGTCGGACACGACGGCGGGGTTGGCTCGTTCACGACGTTCCGGCGGTCGTTTGCGGCGGGTGAAGTGTCGAATCCTAGCTTCTTGAGGGTCTTGAGTCCGATGGTGGTGGCGGTTCACTCCCAGAACGTCTCCTTGCGGTGGTTTCAACTCCAATCGATGGTCGCGGCTCCAAGCTTCTTCGGCGTACTCCGATTTGCTCCTTCCTCTCTCTTTCTCTCTCTTTTTCTTCGTGCTTTGGCTTCCTCCTGCTCTCCTCTATTTATAGGCATCTCAAACTTCTCTTGGATATGCTCAAATCCTCCGATTTGGATAAACCTATATTTTTCCGTTTTTGGATTCGATTTTATCCCGGCGATTTGATGTTAATCTCTTGTGCTCCTTTGGTTTATCTGATGGATTTGGCCTTATCTCGACTTTAATCTAGAAGATTAAAAAGAAAACGGCCGATTTCGCCTTCGTCGGACTTCTGTCGGATTTTTTCTTCTGGGCTTGCGAAGAAGACGATTACGCGCAACGCGCGTGACTTCCCTCGGCCAATCACATGCTGCCACGTGGCAGTTCCAGGGAAAAGAACGAAAAATTTTGGCTAAGCGCCTGCGGGGGGATTCGAACTCGCGACCTTCAGCCTTCACACGGTTCCCATGCGCACACACGAGCCAGCTGAGCTGGCCCAATTTCCTAATTTTATTTACATCGCAAATTGTACATATGCGATGCAATTTTTTATTGTTTTGTATTTTTTTTTTTTGAAATTTCAAAAATTTGTAAAAATTATTTATTATTCATTATTGCTATTTCTAAAATCATTTTTCAAAATTGAAGTGTTTTCCTATTTATTTTTATTTTTTGAATATTTTTATTATTTATGCTAAATTAAGGAAAAATTGGGAAAAATTAGGAAAAATTGAAAATCGATTATTATTGAAAGTTATTAACTTCTAGGGCAAAAATGGGGTGTTTACAGAACATCTTCAATCGTAGCATTATCAGCTCTTGGGGCATTTTCCTACCAAAAACCCATTCAAGAGGTCAAAAATGGTGTCTTCTGTTGTCTTTGTAGTTAAGTTTTTCAAACTTTACCACAAAGAGGGGCAGCTGTAAACACTCCATTTTTTCCCTAGGAGTCAATAATTGTCAATAATAATTGATTTTCAATTTTTCCTAATTTTTCCCTAATTTAGCATAAATAATAAAAATATTCAAAAAAATAAAAATAAATAGGAAAACACTTCAATTTTGAAAAATGATTTCAGAAATAGCAATAATGAATAATAAACAATTTTTACAAATTTTTGAAATTTCAAAAAATACAAAAAAATAGAAAAATTGAATTGCATATATGCAATTTGCGAAAATAGAAAAATCAGGAAAGTGGGCTAGTTCAGCTGGTCCGGACCATGGCTAAGCACGCGCGCAGGGGGGCTCGGTCAGGCGTTCGAATCGCGGGAGAAGCAGTTTCCGCGTTTTGCAATTTTTCGACTTATCCAGGACACGTGGCAGCATCTGATTGGCTGGAAGAAACGCACGCGCCGAGCGCGTGATCGTCTCCGACCTCGAGCCCGAGATCGCCGGTGAAGAAAAAATCCGTATTTCGGCCGTTTTGATTCGATTTTTTGCACAAATCCAACATATCTTTAACAGAAATAAGATAAACATTATCTAATTAGAATCAAATCACAACAAAACGATGGATTTACACGAATCAAAGTTGTTTTTTTTAACCATCGATCCGATTAGCTTCGATCAGAGGAAATTCGAGCTTATCCAGCTCGGTTTCAAGCGCTTATAAATAGAGGAGGAGACGGGG